>JAMKCH010025534.1:0-139766 GCA_023653785.1 Ophioderma brevispina | reverse complement strand
TATAACTTTTGGGGGTCATGGGACCCCCTTGGCCCCAGACCTATTATGTCCTAGAGTGAAATGACTACCAACCTGACGTCACCGCAAGACAGGGAGGTGTCACAATTTGTCTTGTTCAGATCTAGGAAGGCAATTCACCCTAAGCACAAGGCAAGGGTTTCGCTCCGTGATTTTTGAAAGTGGGAAAAATCACATCTGTGGATTTAAGGGATATGAGAGTTGTTCATTTATAGGTTTATTAGAATTTCCTATCATAGCCATAACATATGTATATATGATAAATCACCATTGTAGGGCTATGATATTGATTACAATGGCCATATTAGCCGCCATCTTCTTTTGGAATTATTTACAAACAAAATAATATTAGTTCCTTGAGTCAAAAGTATACAGATGTTTTATTTGTTTTGATTACAATAGTATAATACCATGGATCACGTGGCTGTATGAAAAATAAAACAACTATTTTAAGTCATTTCGTACGGTTTCATTTGTCTTTTCATTCAAATTTCTCATGTGTATACACTGTGTAGGTATATTAAAATATAGCAAGTTTTGGCTCTTGATATTGCTTACAGGGTCATTATTACCCGCCATCTTGGGTTGAGGGTCTAACGAAAGTAATAGACAAGAGCGCATGTTGTATTGCCTTCATTTGTATTTTCATTCTCTTTCCTGAATTCTCTCATATAATTTACGTAGGTATTATGAAGAATCGCCAGTTGGGCTATTGATATATTTAAGAGTGCTTCAATACGCAATGTCATTTTGACACTAATCTTGGATTTGAACATGTAAACAAAGCAAACTGGTAGTTTTACCAAGTGTCCAAAATTATAATTTATTTATAAAATTGTTATAAAACTTAAAATTTATATTTTTTATTAATTCAAATTCCTAATTTGTAAAACCTAGAGTAAGTAATAGGTGTATGAAAAATCTCCAGATTAAGCAATTGAAAATCTTTACAGAAGCTATTATCTTAGCCACCATTTTTGGATTTAAGTAATACTGTTTTCTTAACCATAAATGGTAAAATGAGTTCCTTGGTCCAAAGATACATGCAGATGGTTTTTTTTTAATTGGTAATTAAAATATTTTAGACATGGATCTATGTGAAAAATACCAATTGTTACTATTATCAAGTGCTATGTTGGTCGCCATCTTGGATTCAAAGCGTGTTTAGCACACGGAATGTTTGGAATTTATTTCTTTCATGGCAAGGCTTAATGTAAATGTTTCTTTTCTGCCCCAAATGTTTTATAACTTAGAGTTTTGTCTTAAAATTACCAGTTCTGTTAACTCCTCACTTTTCGGCGGCCATTTGGCCGCATCCTTGCATTTGAAAGTATGTTACCAAAAGAAAATTTATATGTGGTTTCGTAGCACCACAAGATATCCATCCATCCTGCATTTGGAATCCTATTCATCTTGATTGTGGTAATTCCCGTTTTATATTCATAACATAGCTTTTTTTTGGCGGCCATTTTGGACGCCATTTGGATTTGTTTATGTGATTGCCATATTGAATTGAACTACTGTGTTTTAAACTCTTTGGTATCGAAAATAATGGGTATTTTCGTCATTTGGACCTCGTAACGCTGCCTTCAGAATACTAATTAAAGGATTTATATGATTTGGCGGCCATCTTGGATTTTGACCACCCTAAAAACGTTTTGAAAAATTCCAAGAATAATTTTTCCAACATTTTACATACACCACACCACAACATTACAACCCAAACCCAATGATCCACAAGAGGAGTTTTGCTTTTAACAGAAAAAAAAACACGAAATTACATAGTGGCCTACACTATGGCACCTCAATGTCATTTTCGCAGTGGAATATGTAAGAAAATTAAAACCATAATGTTTGACCTCAAATAATTGCACAGAAACAATTTTGGTGTTGCTACTTAGAATAATATTATAATCAAAAGTCTAGAAGTTTAAGTAGCGGGGAACATGTTTTTGCATGGAGTCAAGTTTTTGACAGGGGGAAATATGAGCAAGCTTGTTATTGTACTTGAAAGATATACAAACATTTTTGCCATGTCCCACAAGGATTTTAAACAAACCTGGGTCACCTATCCATAATGCTCCGATTCTTTTCAAAATGACCCAAATTCTTTCATATAGTCCCAAAGGACGAGAAATATATACTCTTCCACCATTGGCCCTTCATTTAGAGGTCACTGTAAACAATGTTTACATGGGTCATTAATACTTTACATCCAAAAACATTTTGATAAAAAAAGTCCAGCTCTTATGTTGAGTAAAATCTCTAGTCAAGTTGAGTAAACCTTACAAAAGCGAGTATATTTTTACTCCAACACTGACTACAATTTAGTCCAACAATGCGGTAGGTTTACTCAACTTTGACTAAGATTTACTCACATTAGGCTATGACATTTTTACACTCAACATGAGTAAAAATAAATTTACCGTGTACCGTCTAGAGCAAATATGCATTTTCTGTTTACAGAAATGACCAGACAAACAATTTGAGACTACTTTGTCAAAATCGGATCACTCTGGAAGAATTACCCCAGGATGACCTTGAACCGTTAAAAGCCTAGATTCCTGAAACTAATGACCATAGATATGGCACACTAACCCTTTTTAATCCTCATGACGAGATGAATAAGTTGGTGTAGGTTTTGAAAACAATTAGACCTTGTTTTACTTTCGACCCCTGTACAATTTAGACCCTGTGTTTTATGATCCCCATTGTTGATGTTTCTAGACTTTTGACACATTAGTTCTGTGACAATTTAGAAGTATAACACCAAAACACCTCAAACATGCCTTACCAGAGAATATTAGACGGTGACATGCGGCGTCTTTATGACGCATTAACCAGGAAAGGGCTACTTTGGTATAGCCAGGCTTCTGGGTATAAACAAACGAAACAAATGAACAAACAAACGAAAAGAATGTTACATACATAATACATAAACAGCATTTATAAGGCGCCATTCCAAAATTGATCAAAGCGCCAACAAAAGCATAAAGCAAAAATAGAGTCAATATATGATAAATACAAATGGACTTCAAGCACTTTTTGAAGGTAGATATTGTACAAGCCTCCCGGATTTTTTGGGAGGCTGTCCGTAAACGGGCAGCAATTACAGCACAGTAGCCTATGGGACCGTGGGAAACGGGTAATTGTTCATAACACAAAACCGTAGATCGGGATCAGCTCAAATTTTGAGAATAACTTTTTCTCAGGGATATCTCGTGATCATGAATAAAACAGAATGTGCTGAAATCACGAAAACACCTTTAATCTATAAGAGCTGACTAAGTCAATCCATACAGGGATATCACACGGATGTAATATTATCGCAACGGCAAGGTCATCTTGCCAGGTGTTTGGTTGTCATGACAGGGCATTGTGTTATGTTGCTCTGGTTTGACCAATCAGGAGAGTGCCCAAGCCCTTAATATCTAACGCATGGTTGAGCTTCTCCAAAGATCAACGTTCAAGGTCAAAGGTCAAAATTTACAAACAAGCTCCGATTGAACTGAAATTTGACAGGATAATCCTCGGGATATCGTAAATACAGAAAAATTACAGTTGACCCTATTCGTGACCCAGGGGGTCACGCTATAGAGCTGCAAAGGTCAAATCAATGACATGCTTGGATTGAGTGTAATTTAATTGTCAAAATTATCTTCTTCCACAGGATTACGCCGATAAAACCAAACTGGTTCAGAGGAACCAATGACCCTTGCTTCATATAGGGTGTTCAGGGATAAGGAGTCAAAGGTCATTAAGGGGGTCATTTCCGGTTTGAAAGCCAAAAATTGTGAAAAAAATCAAAAATCGCTGTCCTTACAAATTACGGAACAGAGTGACGTCATTAGAGCACATGTATTGTTACCAGACAGGGTCTTCGGGTTGTCCACAATTTCAGGATCAAGGGTCATTAAGGGGTCACTTCCGGTCAAAAACCAAAATATTCCAAAATTTTCAATTTGTTTTAATCTCAAAACCCAAACAAGTACAGTCGAATGAACTTTGAGATTTGCGTTCATGTTACCGTGCTTATGCCAGGTCATTTAAGGTCATTCCGGTTTTTAGGTAAATATTTCAATAATTTTTATCTCTAGAACTAAGCATAATAGAATTTTTTTTATTTGCATTGGAACATTCATTTTTGTTGTGTACACGAGGTTTTTTTAATACCGGGATCAAAGGTTATTTAAGGAGTCAAAGGGTCAATTTTGCCAAACAATGCTAAAATAAGACCAAATTGGCTATATCTCAGCCTATAGAAGACGATAAAGCTGTTATTGCTGCAGTGATGTAACATTAATGGTATGATAGGTCTGTGATCGTCTCAACTCCAAGGTCAAGTTCAGGTCAAAGGCCAAATCTACAAACAAGCTCCGATTGAACTGAAATTTGTCAGGATAACCTTGTGGCATTCATAAATACAGAACAAGTAAAGTTGACCCCATCCGGGACCAGGGGTCACCTTATAGGGTGAAAAGATCAAATCCCTGACATGCTTGGATTGAGTTGAAACTCAATAATCTTGATCCTTGTAAAGTTGTTAACACGTAAAAAATACATTTACTGACATTTGTGACACATTGGTGGAAGTGAAGGGGTCAAAGGTCAAGTCACCTCAAGGGGTCATTAAGGGGATCACCATCCATTCCCATCGGCCGTCTTGTAAATAAGATCTGTTCCCAGGTCTAGTTTCAAACTATATTTTCGTAAAATTATTTTTTTATAAATAAAAAATATCGTTTTGGAAGCACTCATATTTTTTTAAAAAAATCTATCATTGGGGCATTTTCTTGTCTAAAAAATTCTCATTTCATAAACAATAAAAAAGTAAACTTGGTTTAATGACTGCAAAATCCAATTATCAGAACACTATGATGAATACAAATAGGACTTCAAGCACTTTTTGAAGGTAGATATTGTACAAGCCTCCCGGATGTTTTTTGGGAGGCTTTTCCATAGTAAGGTGCAGACACATAAATTGATTTGTCCCCAATACGAGTTTTGCCAACATGAACGGTAAGAAGTGTTTTTAATTCATAGACGATCGTGTGACTGGACCAGTGGATAATTTGTATATGCAACTAGCGGGAGGCCCGCGCTTCGCGCGGGATCCCGCTAGCTGAGTGAATGGGAGCGATCACTGAAATAGAAGCGATAAAACTGAAACTGAAGCGCTCATTGATACACGGCGACACCACCTCAAACTCCCATAATTAAATTACCCGAGTCGCAAAATTCTTAACACTTGTATAACTCAAGTTCCTCAATATTAATCCCGTAAAACTTTCGTGTATACATTTTAATCATCTTCTTTTCAAAAAACAAACTCCGGTGAAAACCGATAGTTTCCGTCTACCAGAACCAAAGCGAAAATAAGGACGTGTATTGATCATTTTAACCCCGTAGTCGTAGTTCTCATTTGCTAAATATTAAAAACGTATATTTAATCACATATCTTTTAGTGTTTAACCTTTTTATCTCAAAAAGTACTCCCCATGTGCTAAGCTAACCCGTATACTTCCTGTTATAGCCAAATTTTTTTTTCTCACACTCCTCAACTCCCATATAAAATTACCGTCAACCTGCAGTTTATGACCCTTCTCTGGGTCTTCTCCTCCATTTTTCTTTCTTTTTCACTGTATCTCCTCATCATCCGTCCTCTACAAATTGTCGTTTTCCCTCTCATTTCGTCGCCCTCAAACCCTCTCACCACTCTCTCTCATCACTCTCTCACGTGCACTCTTTCCTATATGCCTCAACATTTCCCCCTCTCCAAGTACGTCACGTAATACACTTTTAAAAATAGATTTTACCTCTGTGTCTCGCTTTTCCTTCTTTTATTTCTGCTTTTTAACCCGGTTTGTTTTGTTTCTACCTCTTTTTTCTTTGTTCTTCTCTTTCTTTTTCTCTTCAGCCTGCTCCCTTCTCTTTCCTCTCAATAGTCTTCTGTCTCTGTCCATTATTCTTTCTCGTGTTTTTCTCCTCTTTCCTTTCTGTATGAACCATCTCTCCCCTCTCACTCCTTCTATATCCCTCAACCATGTCCAACATTTTCCTCCGCCTACTAATTACTTTTTCTCTCTCCACATTCATCTCTCTCTCATCTCTTGACCATCTATATCCTCTTACCCTTCTCGTCTCTTGTTTTTTTCTCTCTCTCTAATCGCTCTCATCTCTCTCTCTCTTTCCTCTCGTTCCCAACATTTCCCCTACCAAATTAGACCTACGTTTCTCTGTTGCATTCGGTCGGTCTCTCGCGACCACCTTATCTTTCTCTCTCTCACTCTCTCTTTCTTTCTCCCTCCCCTCTCTCTCCTCTCTCTCCCTTGTTATATTTCTCCTCTCCCTTCTCTCCACCGATCCCCTCATCTCACTCTTTCTTCTCAGTCGGCCTCGTCTTCCAAAGCCTTCCCAGTGGCGTACAGACGGGGATGCGTAGCACAGGCGTACATACGATCACGCGAATCATGTGCGCGCGCCAATGCCATCACGCGATGCGTTCAAGACGCGGTCGTGCACGCGATGTGTGCGATCACCAGGAGTCACCATGCATAAACATACCGGTCGTTGGGCAACATCAGCCAGAAGTGTTTAAATAACTACGCACGAACGCGCTGTGTAAAATCAAAGTTATGATTGGGCGGGGACTGCCGGTGCTACGCTGGAAAAAAGAGGAAACGCAATAAATTTCCCAATCCGATGGCGTCCCCATGCAAAAGTGCGTTTAATAATATAGATAAAATTGCAGGGATTTCTAATGCTTGGTCAGGAACTTGCACCAAATACATGGTGCATAAGGAAAACTTTATCATCATCTGTATGCAAACTTTAATGGCAACAAACCGCTTGTTACTGACAATTATACAGTTTAATAAAAATTGGTTTGGGTGGTGCAAGTAGGAACTGTTGTAACTCTGATAATTTGTAATCGACTAATACAAGTGATGTCTCTAATGGGAAAATTTAGTTGAAGCTAATTAGATTTGTGTTAGCTATAATGGCCATATGAACTGCCTTATGTTGATAATTGGTAGTTCTAATAGAAACATTATTTGACAATAGACATTTGAATTGCCTTTGAAGAACATTGATTGAAAATAGTTGACATTTGACTTGGAAAACCTAACTAAAAGCCCAAATATTACGCCCAACGGAGTAATTGGCAATTATCTCAAAAAATAATATGTCAGTATGACCTTGTGGCCATGGGCGGGCAGAAAATGGGGTAGCATTGTAAAAGCAGAAATAACAAGATTGGGATGTAACATGATACATGCATCATTATCAAATAAATCCAAAAATATATTGCTTTTCAAAATATTTTTGTTTGTGATGGTTATAATATGGCCTGGGAAGTAGCCGAGGAGCTTATATCTTGCCAAGGATGGTTCCTATATGGACATGTGCATACAAAGGAATCTATGTGATAGAGATATAATGATGTAAGCCGTAGATGGACAGAATGAAGCGAGATGTTACCGCTCTGACAGGCTTACTTTTGAGAGGCCGTCATTGACGTAGGATTAAACAGAGATCCTGAAAATGATTGATGGAACTATTGCTTTTGGAACTTACGTGACCATGATAGCAATGCCACACACGTTCTTTTGATTGGGAACGGATTGATTGACAGTGATGGCGGATGTATATAATAAGTATCTTTTAGACACCACTGAATGGCTTCTAGAAAAGTGAGGCCATTGGCAGTGGATGGCAGATGCATATATAATTTATTTGTGAGAACACCACTGAATGGCTTCCAAGAAAAGTTAGGCCATATTGCCCCTGGGGTTCTTAGCGGGAAGGCCGTGGGGGGGGTAAGGGGATGTGCGGCAGAATCTTGTAATAGAGATATAATGATGTAAGCCTTAGGATGACAGAATGAAGCGAGTCCGTCTCTGACAGGGCTTATTATTTTGAGAGGCCCGTTTATTGACTGTAGGATTAAAACATATGCTCCTGAAAATGATTGATGGAAAACTATTGCTTTGGCACGTACGTGACCATGATTAACATTGCACATACGTCTTTTGATTGGGAACGATGATGACAGTGATGGCGGATGTATAAAGGAATTTATTTTAGACCACCACTGCATGGGCTTCTAAGAAAAGTGAGGCATTGGCAGTGAGGCAGATGTATATAATAATTTATTTTTAGGCCACCCTGAATGAGCTTCAAGAAAAGTGAGGCCATATTGCCCCCGGGGTTCTTAGCGAAGGTGGGGGGTAATTAGGGGATGTGCTGCGAGACGGTTCTCCATTTTAGCCCTCTTTTGGGGGAATGATGATCAGTCTCTTTTTTTGAAAAATTGTAGAGAAAGGTTGTATTTCTGTTGCCTGTAATATTCCCGGTGGTCAATCAGGTTGAAGAATCCTTACAAACAAAACCACAAATGTGAACTATTCTTGCCAGAATGGCTCAAAATAACATTTTACAGTTGTTTTCTCTCGTTTCTGGGGCTTCGCCCGAATCGCCTGCACCAAGTATGTTTTGGGGGCACTATGCCCGGGGTCGCTCAAGAGTCATGTGCTATTTTGTGTTTCCTTTTTCTTCTTTCAAATCCTCGTCTATATAGGAACCTATTCAGGAACTATAACTCACAGAATATATATCATTAAATTACTGTAAAGTTGATGTCAAGATATCATTAGCACAAGTATATACATGCATTTACATGTAGAGGGTAGTTAAGTCAATGTCACAGGTATAGAGACGGGTAGTTCACTTTAACTTTAGGTATAAGGATGAGTAGGCAATCTTATTTTTTGTATATTTTCGGGGTAGTGGTTCACACATCGGCCGCACTCCTAGCTAACCAAAAAGGAGAACCCTCCCGGGGAAAGGTAACACAAAAATCAAGTTTTGTTTGCAGTAATGATGTAGGTCTGAAGAAAAATCAATTGCAATTACTACTATTTTTGATATCATTTTATATTATGAGAGCTTGATTCAGTCTACCACAGGAATTTAATCTATAAAAGCTTGACTCAGTCTAATCCATACAATGGATATCCACTGAATGTAATCTTCTACGTCAAGCAATGTTCATATTACACCAGGTGTTTGGTTGTCATGGCAAGGGCATTGTGTATGTTGTTCTGGTTTGACCAATCAGGAGAGTGCCCAAGCCCTTAATATCTGAAAGCATGCATGTTGTACCTCACTTGGTTCGGAGTTGGTGCTGGTAACATGTACATGTAATCGCCAGTATGATTTTATGCTGCATCAAAACATTGGTTTTTGCCGAGTCCGAGGTATACAATAAAAACTTATGAAGTTGACACCATTGTACTGTGTGTCTGCATTCCAGTTGATATCCATTGTATGGGTTAGACTGAGTCAAGCTCTTATATATTAAATTCCGTGTAGACTGAATCAAGATTTCATAATAAACTGATATCAAATAGTATGTTAATTTACAAATGATTTTACTCCTACATGTAGCCCAAACAAACCTAACGGAAAATGCATTTTATTATTATTTATCCTTATTATTATTATTTTGAAAGGAATTTTCCTCAGAAAGGCTTCAAATCAAACGAATGCTGACTCAAATGCATGCAATTTCAAGCCATATTTTACTGTAAAATTATTTGTGTATAAAATAAAAAAAAAAAATATCGTTTTGGAATCACTCGATATTTTGAGGAAAAAATCTATCACTGTATCCACTATCCCTATATCATTCTGTCTAAAATAATTCTCATTTCAAAAACACTAAAAAACAAATTTGGTGAAATGGACTGCAAAACCAAATATCGAACACTGGATCAGAACTGGAACAGTTTCACCTTGTCAACGACTTTCAGAAAACAAGGGCAGTTGCAACAAAGGAACTGCCCAGAAACATCTCACGAAGTACAAATGAAAAACAATAAACCACAATAAGAAGAAGAATGAAACAAGAATAACAACAGGCGTTATACACTTGTTTTTTATTAAGGAAAAAAATAATGTAGGGAATTAATATAAAACCACATTTATAGAGCAGGAGCAGGATATCACATGGGCCTTATTTAAGGAATTCGTAAAATTGGTCCATTCTCCGATGAAAAGTGTTCAAAAGTCGTTTTTTAGGTGTAGCTCACAGTATGCCGTTTAAAGCTTGTGCGGGCCTATCCCTAGCTCAGGCCATGCATAAGCATCTCCAGTGCCGCTGCATTCGACATACACTCTTTATCTTGGGGCCTTTAAGAGGAATGTTAAAGAATATAAAATTATACTTAGGAGTGATGTTTTCAAAATGATCCGGACTAGATGTTGTAACCGGTTGAGAAAGTATCAGCAATAAGGATAAAGATCATATTTCTTGTTTTTCGCCATGGCGCCAGCCCAAATCCGTTCTTTAAAAGGTGTCCCTGCTCGTTTACACAGGAGTGCATATCACATATTACATGGCATTTTTCTCAGCTGTTTAAGGCACTAATTGTAAGTTTAAAACTGATAATATTGGTTATTAAAGTTTCGCAAGAATTCTCTGAGAGCATGTCGCCAATATTACAGGGACAGAACGTTACAATAATTCGAATGATAAAAAATTGCTAAAAATACCTGAAATGCCTATGTACCAATATGTGATAAATCGAGAGCTGTCAATGTTTATATATACATGTTTTTGCACAAAAATTGGTTTCAACGTAACAATTTTCAGCCCTGGAATGAAAGAAATACCTCCTGTTACGTTCATACCGCGAAGATACGGTACATTCCCTTCCTGCTATTTGCTCTTGCATTACGGCGTGATACATAAAGTCGAACCAACACCATGATTAGTATGAAAGGTAATACCTAATTCACGTTATAGAGACTAAGTCGGTGAAGCACTTACTTTCATCAAGAACAGTACCACGACTAGAAAAAGGCCCGACAGAATACGTTACGACAGATACCGTTTTACTTAAGTGTAAACGTTAGGCAATATACTAAAATCGATATTATTTAAGATGTACCCATGCATTGTTTAGTGTTCTGAGAAATATTAAAGTTACGATTTTTAATGATTTTCAGGAATTCTAATGTTGAATATTTCGTCATTTTGGAGACCAAAACTGAACACTTTAACGGAGAATGGACCCGTTTACCTCCCACTACCAAAAAGGTTTGACACCTTTGTAGTTAGCATGGGAAACTCTACATCAAGTATAGTAGGTAGTTACTATCAAATTGTGGTATCACTTTCAAATAGGGGCCAATTTAAGTTTACACAGGGTCACATTTAAAATGCCCCAATCATGTTGAAATGTATGCCATAGTGTCCATCTAATCATAAGGATTCCAAAAATAATTCATGTAACACTGACCATTGGTTTTGGAGATATAGGGTAAAAATGGCTTAAAATGGTAAAAAGGTTAATTTTCTATTTGTACAGGGTTCAACATTAAAAGTTAATCTGATTATATTTTAAATACTTGCAAATTATTGCCTGAGGTAGGAGGACTCCAAAAAGTATTGTTTTGATTATGTTAAATGTTTACTTACGGAGATAAGGGTCAAAGAAGGTCAACGCCAATTGGATTATGTTGCCCTATGACCTATTTTGTCGCATAACATGATAACTATACACTGCAGATGGTTCAAACTATTCCTTATTTTGACGCATTAAGCTAGATGAACAACTTCTATCATTTTTCAACCAAATTGGAGCAACTTCTGATTTTGACCCCTGTACAAATAGAAATTGACCTTTTTTACCATTTTAGCCAACTTTACCCTATAACTCCAAAACCATTGGTCATAGAGGGTACAAACTATTATACATTTTTGGAATCCTTATGACTAGACGGAGAATATGGCATATATTTCAACATGATTGGAGCATTTTAAAAGTTTGACCCCTGTGTAAACGTAAATTGGCCCCTATTGAAAAAGTGACACCACAATTTGAGAGTACTACCTACCTAGCGTTGATATAGAGGGTCCATACTAACTACCAAAGGTGTCAAACCTTGTCTGTAGTGAGGGGTAAACGATGATGTTTGACCTGGGTACTAGCTCCTCCACTATTAGTTATTGTCTCGACGTTAAGTTAAAGAGTTCAAAACACAATAGAGTCTGATACGTTCTAGCACACCTACCTTGCATGCTTGATAGACTCCGACTCGATCAAAATCCATTATACATTGTGAGCCCTACATTCAGAATAAAAATAATTAAAATAGCTAAGAATTATATCTGCTCAAATATTTACTTTGGATATAAACAAAGATGAACAGGCTTTCTGAAAACAATTAAAACCAAATAATTGTCAAACAAAATATAATAAGAGAATATTTGCAGGATTATAAAATTAATATCTCCGACATTACAAAAGAAAATGCTGAGAGAAATAAATGTTAAATTTCCTAGATAAGAAAGTCAAGATGGCTGGTAAGACGACAGTTTTGCTTTGGATAAGCAAGTTTTCATGGTTATAACATACAACGAAATTTGGGGATCAAAATGAACCACAGGAGGTCTTGTATAGACCTATTCAATAGCCAGCCATATTGGTGGACAAGATAGACGCATTCCAGTACTACAATACATTCACCTGTCAATGATCCCTGTGCAATCGCTAAACATGGATCGATTGACAGCTTAATGTATTGTATTCCTGGAATGTATGCATCTTGCCCACCAAAATGTCTGGTGCTGACGTCATATTGAATACGGTCTATTCAGCTTGAAAAACAAACACAATTTCAGTTTTAATTCCAATTTATTTACAGAAAACTTCAACTTCAGTAGTTCTCGCAATTTGTGGACGATGGGTGTGCTGTATTTGTGCAATATCATTAGAGATGTAAATTAAACATATGCAATTTCATTATATTCATGGACTTAGACATTGATATGGAGTGATATTCAATAACTGACTCTTTTATGATTGAACAATGGTAATTTCATTTGCTGATGATATTTTACTTATATTATGTTACAAATAGACTGTGTTGTTCACAAATGCCGAAAGACACCAAAGAAAAAGATCTTTTGATAGTCCGTTTATTCCTGTAATTAAACAACCAAAGCAAACATTAAAGCAAAAATAACGTTTCACTTTTATTGACTCACCCTGTTTTCATAATGATGCGTTTTTATCCTTTGTCTATTACATAATACACGCTAACTGAAATGTAAAATGTACCATTCGTTGGAGCAGATATTCTCCCTTCGATTTAAAAACACGTATGGGTATTAAATGTACTATGTGTACGGGTGTAATTAACATTATATCAGCTTACCTTAGTCTCCAGTTAATCAGAGTTGGGCATGCACCAATAGAAAATGTATGGAGAGAAAACAAGATCTTCAAAGGTGATGAACGATCCCTAATTGATTATTTGACGGTCATGAATGAACATCGGTTTGACGCGTGTTGAAAGTTTAGTTTGCCAGAAGGTTACAACAATACGACTTGATAAGACTATAAACAATGTTCCTACCAACTACGTGTTGCGAAAATAGAGATTTGTGCCACCATTTTAAAATTTTAACTTGAAGTGATTAAATGTTTGCTTCGGGTTGTCTGGAGTGAGATCCTCATTTTTTTCTAATTTGATCTATTAAATGTTTCGAATTATCTATGTTAAATAATTTGATCAAACTTATTATTATAGATCTCATTCCAATCATACATAACAAAAGGCATTCATTTCCGGTACATATGACAATAGACATTCGTTTAGGTTTGGGGTTCTCGTTCTGTCAATGGCTTGTAGCATTTAGCGCCTTTTCGACTGTTGGTATGTTTTATTTTTTGATTGTTTCTCCTACAACCTTGCAGTTATAGAGAATAGATCCTGTAACAGTCAGAATGTGAATATCCAAACAGTGGGTAGTCAGCGGTTTCACTTTTCGTTTTAACTGACTTTGATAAGCTTGTAAATTCACGAATGTCTTTATACAGGACCTAAAGCTTATATCTTCATCGAAAGATGACGTGATTTCATGGTTTATTTGCAATAATTCTAAGAGCGCAATTTTGATTTGAATTAAACGGGCTTATTCACTCCCGTTAGTGCCGAAGGAATGTTTGCACGAAATTTATACCACATGCGAAGGGCCATAAGACAACACAAAGTCAACGATTAAATTAATCTTATTATTTTGGGCTGTAAATTAAAGGAGCAATACTATTTTCAAAAATGCAAAAAATGGGCACAAGGAGGGAAAACGCCAGCGAGCATTGCGCTTACATCATACGATTTAAAAATAATTGTATGTTCATAATAGATGACCTATATTACATGATATACACAAAGCGTGCAATTTTAGGCAATCCTGTATTTGTACGGGTGTAGCAAAATAAACGCCAACTTCCCATAGAGCTTGTACAATAATGGTTTAGCAAGGTTCAAGATGAAATCGTTTGTTTTCAGCAGATATAGGTTAATTATTTTTAATGTGACTAATAAGTATTTACTTACATGTATGTTTACATACAGTTGACACAAAATGTACCTCGGCATGTTTTGTCGATCAGTCTGATAACTTAGAAAGTTTTGAAAAAAAAAACAACACATTTTGTTGCCTTGGTCTTGTTCTTTCATTTAACACCTCGAAAAAAACCGTTCAAAATGAACTGAGATAGAACGCCCAAAAGATTCAAAACCCCAAAACGAAAAGTTGCACATATTGGAGTTTTCAATGGTCACTGCACAAACAAACCTACTCAATAGAAGCTGTACAATGTTTTCACGCATGCATAAATCGACTCTAGTCACCGACGGCACTTCGCGCCTGCGTAGTTAGTACATAAACTATGACAGCAATCAATACTCACATTGCATCTTCCAATTCAAACTTGGTTCCACTGCCGTAAAAATAGCCGTGCATATTTGCAACGGCAACATAGTAAACGTAAATGTCACCCTGCATAGATAACACAGTGTGTTCAGAATTGACGAAAGTGACACCGATACAAATAGTTTATCTCACTAGTCAAATTATATCGCGCATAATCTATGATTATTTCTAGGATTAACTCATAGCGCAACGTCACTAACACAAAAACAACAACACCACTCACAAACGGAAAGTCTGATTTGAATTATGTTTTCAACTTCCGATAGCTGAGACCATCCTGGATTTGTCCATTATCATTGCGCATATATTTCTGACCACCGGAGGTCTGAAGTCTCTCGAAAGTCATGAACACATTGCCGAATTCTCGAAATCTTCCCAAGCTGTATCACAAAAATATGACGTCACCATGCCGTTAATGAGCGGCGCTCTTCATCTATCATCGGACCAGTTGCGATGAAGTTTGACCGTGCCCTGTGTGGAACAACGCAGGAATCCGTGTTTATTGATTTTACACAAAGAGGGTTTCCGACTGAATGATCGAGAAAGCCTACTTGCAATATTGGTCCGCGTGTTCGTGCCCCACAGTACACTGCAATGCCAGTTGAAACTCCGTAAAGTGCAACTTTTGGTTTGGTGTTTGTGTCTTTCGGGCGTTCTATCTCAGCCGTTTTTTACAAGCAAGGTGTTTAATATAATTATGAAAGAGATCTAGGCAACAAAATTTATATTTTGAAAACTTTCAAAATTCACACACCTTTGGCACGATACTGATCGAAAAACATACCGAAATAGTTTTTGTGTCAACTGTATAGTAGCACCAAAAATGGCTGTAAATCACAACCAACTTCTATTTATTAAGGCCGGATTTATGGGTTTTTTGGTATGATAAGAAGCGCATATCTTCTGTAAAGCGCCCAACGCGAAAAAAAAATGGGGGCACATAGCCCCCCCCCCCCCCTTAGTGACTTAAGTGTGCCCCACTGGGACTTATGTAAGAATGTTGATCACTAGAACACTGTTTCAATTAATGACTAAAGTCGATTCATGCATAACCCATCTCTTGCAAAATCCAGATTGTACCATGATACTGTAAATGTTTAATTTACCCAACTTACTAATTACCTACTGCTGGTATTCAACGTCACTGTGTTTTACGCAAGCTTTCAAATTGGCACGCGATTTCTGCATCTAATCTTAAATAAACTCATTTGGGGCCATTGTAAGTTTAAGTGTACTACATGCCTATAGAATTATCTATACGAACGAACAGGTACATGCAGAGTGATATAGACCCAATGAAACATTTGTTTTACCAGTCAACTATATTAAATCGCTCAAATATCAAATCGTATCTGGGAGACCGTATATCTATATGCTTAAAAACAATGAATATTCCACTTTTACAAATACATTACCATTTTCATTGTAAGTTTCTTACCATGCTTAAAAAAAAGAAATTAAGTCCATACAGGTAGAATATAAATTCTAAATTTTAAATTAGAAGTTCGAAAATTTGACATTAATTATATGATCCAAATTCAGAATTTGATAAATAACACATCCATGGAAAACATTTTACTGGAGTTCCGATCAATATTGTTCATTTTTTTTTCTTTCCCTAATATCTTACGAGTAGTCTTGTCATGTGTACATTTTTTTTGGAATTCTTCCAGCGGAAAAATGCGTTATCTGGAGTATACGCACCAGGAGTACAAACCCAACCCCACCCATCCACTAATGCAGACCTTAATCACATTGGCATTAATTGGTTAATCTTAAAATGACTTTTTATGGAATTGCCAGACAAGTTAGAAAAATACATATTACAGAGGCAACATATCTGCCAAACTTGTCCACACGTTTTATACGAGTTTGTTTTGATAAATTAATACAACCTGGCTCAGAATTTACCTCAATAACTGCCTCTAAGAGAGCCCCCTGACTTTGAATATGACCATGACAACATTCAAGATATCATACAGAGCCAAAAAAGACGAACCAATCTGCCAATGGAAAAGACACCTGTCCCTAACACTTCCTGAGGATAAACTTGGAATCTATTATTAAAGAACTAGAGCCTCGTATTTTTGTACTTCCGTCTTTGGCAAAGATACATCGCGAGTCTATCGTGCTAAAGGCTCTCTAGGGGATTGGAATCGTGAAGAATGGTATATTTCAACAGTTTATTTCATCTGCAGTTTTGATCCTTATCATTTATTTATTTGTAAAATATTATTTTTCTTAATACGCTTGAAGTGAATATATCATGATTTGTATATTATCGAGGTCGGTTCAACAATTAAAAAAAATAAGAGGTACATATTGTATATTTATTATTTGTAGAATAATCACTCTTTTGGTTAAACGTGGTGAAAATGGAGGGCGCCTTCGAATTTCATAAAGGGTAAAGGATTATCATATAGCTTAATGTATAATTCAAATTTCAAAGCCCTTAAAACTTGTGAAGTCCTTAGCTTAAGGTGGATGGTCCAGATAGAATCTACTGAACAGTTTCCCCAAGATTTCGTGTAAACGTGCTTTCATCGACATGAATCAAATATCAACAAAATAAAAAAAAATGGGGTCACGGTACTAGTTTTTGAAAAACAAGTCATCCAAAAGACTTGTTTTTAAGCTTTTTTAGCCTACATTTGTACAACAAGTCTATGTAAAATTCACTTTTTTGATACATGTTTTGAATTGTTACAAAAAATAGGCTAGATAACTTTTGTTGAAAATTGACTAAAAGTTGCGCATTTATAAAATCTTTCGATACTAAAGCAAAAAATAGGGGTCACGGGTTCTTACTTTTTCTGTATTTAAAAAAGAAGAAACACGGTTTTTTGTGTATTCAAATAACATTGCGACATTACGGTGTGCAAAGCGTCGTATATACTACGCACTGGAGACGCGTGTAAACGACGCGCGTACCAAAAGGCGCTCCAAAGTTAACGCAAACATTTTAAACTTTGGCGACTGTTAAAAGTCCTATCTAATCAAGCCAAGTATACAGGATTGATTATAGTTTATTATTTGTAGCCTTAAAACAACACGCGTCTGTGAGAATTAGAATTTTTAAAAAAAAAAAAAAAAAAAAAAAAAAAAATAAAAGTTTAGTTTTTTAACAATCTTTGGAATTCTGTTTCCATCTGATGAAAGTTTGTCATTTTCCTCCTTTTCTCTTTGTCCTTCTTTATTTGTTATTATTTTTAATATTTTTAGAGACAATCTCGCACTCACCTGCACATTCCGTAGTCAGTATGCTTTAAAACACGCTAATGAAAAAATTGAAGAACACTTTCCCGTTTCGTAGATTTTATTTTGCTGTATGCCGTCTATCTGTTTATTATGTTCTTATACTTTTATTTTCAAAATTAAAACAATAATTTCCATCTTTCTAGTACATTAGATGGATGCCGCAAACATCATTTACTGTAAGAGGGGGTCATATTTCCTTTCGATGGGGGGGGGGGGGGGGGGTTTGCATATAGGCAATGTCAGTGATCAGAACACCCCACCCCCCCCTCATATGATATAGAATATTGCATGCACGTCCCAAGAAAGCACAAAAATGACATTGACAGTCGGTGTTGGAGAAATACAGAATATGTAACACTCAAAATTGGAGAATTGGACAATATTGTTTGTAAATAAATGTTTGAAAGTGTGCATAGAAATGGAAGATGCACAAAGACACGGTTTAGATTAGGGCGGGTCTGGGATGGGACACGGTCTAAGCCCTACAGTTATTACTAACAACGCAGCTTCACTTTTGTTCTTAGCTTACGCGTAACTTGAATGTGGCCGCAAATAGTACGCTACACCGGACAAAATACTAGACGCTTGCTTGCGTTGCCTCCAGAAGTGCGGCATACAAAACTTGTGTCCGTTGGCACAAGATCAAATTGACAGCGTACGGGGCGAATGACATCCACCTTAACTGGGTGAAACCCAAATACGGTACTTTTGGAAAGGACCGCAACATATTGACTAAAGGGATATGTTTGAGATGTGCGCATTACTCCAAATAGTGGGCGTAACACCGAGTGAAAACCTATTTTGTAAAAAATTTCCCATCGTACGATTGGAAAGTGTGCTTTTTTAAAATAGTTCATTGCATGGCAGGCACGGAAATCTGTCTAAAATCCGGATTATTACGTCAAACTCCTAACGGAGTTTACGGTGTGCCGTTGGACGGTCATATTACGTGATGTACAATTTGTAAAATGCCTCTGAATCTGCTAAAAGATTTTAAGTTTATTTATGATGGACGATGTCATATATTAACATTAGCTTTGATCTTATAGATAGATTAATCAGATATTATGAATTCTAAAAACACACACACCACCAAACAAGTAAACCCCAGAGGGAGGCAAGACCACAAATTAAAATAATAAATTAAATATAAATAATTATAATATAAATATCCAATCCTTTAGAAAACAAGGAGTTTAATATGTGTAGACCATTATCCGTTGCTCTAGGCAGAACAACGTTTCTATGACACACATTATCATCGTTGGGAAGTCAAGTTCTCAATACCGCCAATTTACTGAGCTCCCTTTCAGACGATACTTATTATTTCGAGACATTCATTATCAAAAATATGTTGAAAACGGAGACATTGATTTGTTTGTAATGTCGTGGGAGAGCGTGGCCTAGCGGTTAGGGTGCTTGCCTCTGGTGCGCAATTACAATCAAAATTCCCGGGTTCGAAATCCCGGTGGGGTCGTGGAGGACTTGCTGGGATTTATTCGGGTACTACCAACTCTGATTTGACTTGTATACAGCTATTGATTAAATACAGATTACCGCTCTCTCCATGGTTCACTTGGATTGGGCAAATGGATCATGAAAGCATCCCGTCCTTCGGAGGGCGTTAAGCCGTCTGTGTCCCGTGTACAGAGCGCCAAAACTGTACAGTTACCATCGCAGTCGTGTCGTCGAATAAGAGTAGGGTGTAAAACCCTGACTGTTCCATCCGCCCCAGCCTCAAATAGCGGGCCATGTTAGGAGCGTTCCTATCATGGATACACGCGGCACGGATCAGCACGTGCCTCTGAACAATCCTAACACCACCCAAAAGCATACCAATGACTTTTTTTTTTTTTTTTTTTTTTTTTTTAATTTTTGCTTTTTTTTTTTTTTGATACGAGCAAACAAACCAAGCTAAAGGAAGATTGTCGGTTAAACGGTGGGCGACCCCAACCAAAACAAGGTTTTCCTTAATATACTCTTAGGGGGGGGGGGGGAGTCGAATAAGCAAAAGCCCAGTCATGTGCTTGATATGTTTCCTGATGGCCATGTGTACAGACTTAGAAACAAACGAGTGTTCCTCAAATTCCACCAAACTTGGTCACTGAAAATCAGTCAATATGTGTGCGCGGACGTTTTGGGTTGGATTGGGCGTAGGGGTGGGCAAGGGTGTGTGTGTTGATTATGTGAGCTGTATGGGGTTTGGTGTCTTCTCTTGTGTAAGTGCGTGGGTAGGTGAAGGGACTTTGTGTGAAACCTTCGACTGCAACACGTCCCAAAACTCTGTCTAAAATAAAGTAAGACGTATGTAACCGATGATTTTTTTACTTAGATGATCCTCGATTTCCCTAATACGCTTACTAAAAAATATTTATAAGTAGTACACATTAACAACATTCAATACACTTAGCTAGACTTGTTAAAATCCAGGAAAAAATGGTATTGAAAGTCGAACTTCAATAACATCGGGTCTTTTTTCAATAAAATATTTGGACTGGGTGGATTTAGAATGGTTTGGAAGTCTACAAAAGAGCGAAGCGAGCCGTTGTGAAGAAACCGAAATTCGTCTACAACAGGGATGCCTAGCTTCCATAGTTAGCTTCGAATGTAAACTTGAAACGAGTCTAATTAACCAATGTTGCATGCGGTATAACACACGTACAGTTTCATGGGCCCTAGAACGCTCCGTTATAGGAGTGTGTAATTAATGGGGTTTATTTCCCCCTTGACGTCGTCTCTGTTTTGTATTGAGTTAATTGATTCATTTTAAACTAATCAATTAAAATGATTAAAGTACACTTTTCCATAGCTGTTAGACACCTCATTGTTGATTTTAGATGTCGTCGCGCGGTAGGCTACGCCCACATTTTAAGATGAACTGGAAAAAAAAAAAACATTGTGGTGTAAATCCCTTTCAATGACGTCATTAGCAATTACGTCATTAGAACAATTCACATTGATAACTGAGGATTTGCACGTCATCCACGGGATTTCACAAAACTTTCGCGAATTCTTTCAATGGGATCAGTAGCAATCACATCACTGCGATAATTCATACTATCATATTAAGGCATCCAATGCTGCCGGCAGCCACGTGGATTTCTCGAACTTGGACTGAAGAACCTTTGTTGAATCAATAAAGGTCATAAGCAACCATAACGCTGCAGTAAATAATATTGTCAACTGATGAGAACTGACATAAGCTGCTATCAGCCAGGAGTTTACAAGGCTTCTTTTTCCCTATGTGCATCCGTATCGACTACGACAACTGCTGCACGATTTACGTACTAGTAAAACAATGATGTTTTGCCTCTCACTAAAACATAACTATTTCGCCCTCTATATTGTTCCATATTAAACGTTATGAAAAATAGTGAGACCAAACACATCCACTTTGGCAACTTTTAGCAATTTCTTTGATTTATATCAAAAAGTATTATAATGTGCATTTCACCTCTAAAATCAAAACCTCATATGTAGCCAAAAAGGGCCAATGACAAAACCTCACATGTAACAAATTCAAGTTAAACTTTACAAGAGACATAAAAAAATCAACGATTGATTGAAAACAAAAATGTTATTAGGCACAAAGAGTAGTTTAATGATGTAGAGGCGAGATGGTTTTGAGATGGACTACTATTTGATTCGTTGTGATTTCCGCCTCAAATTTAGATGACTGAAAATTACACATGATGTTTTAGTATTGGGGTCCACTTTTTACATATGAGGTGTTGCTTCTGACCTTTGAAGTAACATATTAAGGTTTTTCCTGCCAGCGACGATATCTTCGACGACATGTTAGCAATTGTTTTTTGTTTCGTATTAAAAAGTGATGCAACATCGTGAAAACCTAACGAATAATTTCATTGTTTTATATTTAAAGGTTATGGAATATAGTGAGAACCAAAAACATAATTTAGGCGATATTTTTGCAATTTCTTTGTTTTACATTGAAAAGTGATGAAATATAGTGACACCCCAAAACATAACTTGAACAACATTTTTGCAATGTCTTTGCTTCTTATTAAAATGTTATGAAATATATTAGGATCAAATCATAACTTGGGAGGTCTTATATTAACTTCAGATGACATACTATGCTCTACGATTCTGATATACCGGGTGTCTAAAAAAAGGAAACCCTCAAAGTGCCCTCTATTTCACGAGGAGAAAAAGTAAACCATACAAATTAATACACATCTCAAAAGTGCATTTCATTAGGTTTCCGACACCGAAAAGATCTTTCCAATAGGATGCATATTGACTGAGTTATGGCCGATTGAAAATTTGTACCACTTTTTCATTTTATCCACGGATTGTTACTCTTCCAGTACTCTTTAGACGATACACATTCTCCAAGCTCTTTCGTTTGTTCGTGATTTCTTTTGTTTTTGCGACAAAGGTCAATTCTGATATTGAGAAGTTTAGTTTCAATTATTAGAAATTCCAAGATCTTGCCTCATTCTTCTTTACTGCGCTGCTCTTCCCCCTGCTTGGGGAAGTTGGCCGTCTGTAACACGGATGCAGGCTTGCGTTCTCTTTTCCATTTCCATAATCGACTTCTAATCATTCTTGTCACTTGCAAAGGCAGAGGTTATTCTGTTGCGAAGATCCCCAGATTTGACTCCGCTAGACTTCGCCCTAGAGGAAACATTAAGCAGGAACCACCAGCAAACTTGCCCAATTCGCAATAGAATAACCACTGCCTTTGAAAGCATCCGACGGACAAGGATGATTAGATGTCAATTATTGAAATGGAAAAAAGAGCGCAAGCCTGCATCCGTCGTCATGGTCTTGGAGGCAGCAAAGTGGAGGTGGAGGGGGGGGGGCAGCGCAGTAAAGAAGAATGAGGTAAGATCTTAGAATTTCTAATAATTTAAACTAACCTTTTCAATATCAGAACTGGTCTTTGTCGCAAAAACAAAAGAAATCATGAACAAACGAATGAGCTGGGAGAATGTGTATTGTCTAAAGACTACTGAAAGAGTAACAATCCGTAGATAAAATGAAAAAGTGGTACAAATTTTATGACTAGTCACTAGTGAGCCCCAGTCACGTTTTGCACTCTGATTATGCAACAAAATATCAAAGATGGTGCACCAGTAAAGTTCCTGCTCATGTACCATTAGACGAGCAATTTGACACGATTTTAATATTTCTATAACAAACGTATAAATCTGAAAAAAATATCCCTATTTTGACTTTGAACCTGTTTTGCCTCATAACTATTAAAATACAGCCTGTAGACTGGGCAAATCTTTTGTTATTCAATGAAATATGACTAATGCATGTGTTGATAAACTTTTCGACCCATTTTAACCATTTCCCTGCTTAACACTTACGCGGACAGGATCTTCCTACTTCCGTCGGGAGACAAAGGGGGTCATATGGACTAGCACTAATTATCTATTTAACGGAGTGATGTATTTTAATATTTTTTATGAAAAGATGCGTATCCGCAAGTTAGACAAATACAAAATATGATTCGGAAAATGTTTTATTAGTCGTGATTAACACCACTTAGGTGTTAACACATATATAAATCTTGCCCCGTGTTGCAAGCAGTTTGGTGAAGTCATCATTGAACCTATTTTGATTGGCCTATCTAGTGACCTGTATTCACTGTTATCCCACGGTAAGAACATGTTTAAAAATCTAAATTTCTTGGACATAGTACAATGTGTGATATTCCATATTGGCTAAATGTTTGGGAAATGTTGTCCTTCACAAAAATATTAGATCAATATGACAATATATTTCGGGACTGGAATGTTTGAACATGTATAAAAAACGTGAACTATTGTTTGGCCTGTCTGTTTTCATATATTTTCGCCAATCTTAGTTTAAAAAGGAATCTATATTATTCTCTCTAGCTTGACAACAATCTCAAGAGTTGGTTATGAATACACGATAGTTAATGATTTGTAATGAATTATATGTGTAGGATGTACTTTTGATAAATAAAACCGCGCGAGCACTAACGGTCAGGTACTTTCAAAATGAATACTTTATTTTTATTATTTCATTTGCAAAGGCACAGGGAAATGACTGAATAATCAATGTAATAGAGAGAAATACGTTAAGTCGCTCGAAAGTAAATCTATCCTCCTCTACTTACGCACTATCAACATTGCTACACATGACAATAGAGTGTAGAGTGCGATGGTGATGCTTAAAATGCTCATTGTTTTAATATGCCTATTGCACGTTTTATTCCACATTGTACATGTACAACATACAATAACATAATCAAACTAGTACATGTAATCATTTACATATAGTTCATGTACTAGGAAGACTGCAATAAGCATAAGGGATATCAATCAACCTCATCCTTCGGCCTAAATAAGTTAAAGGTGGTTGTTCCGATTTATTTGTATTGTGTTCTCTACTTGATATGAGAGCCTGGCACTTGCACATACACCCCATCAAGTACAGTGGGAAACAAACTTGCGGTTTTGATGGTAGACGCAATAATGCATGTTGCAAAGCCCTATTCAATACTGTGCTAATAAAGTGGTTAACCACTAAAACGGCGGTTTTTTGTTTATATCTTGGGAATGAAATGGATTCGAGGGCTCAAATTTCAGGGCGACAATGAAATAAATACGGCCTTTCATCTGATATCAAAATCGATACTACTTCCGGGTAAATCAGGGGGGTCTCAAAGACGATCGGAACACGCCCCTTTAACATATTGCCCAAACGCCCTTCTTCAACCATGAATAAGTATTGAATTAAATCATGACAAGCAGAAGATTCATCACTTACGTGGTGCAATCGACGTTGCTGGTGATACCACCCTTCAGCTGGGTTGTGATGGAGTTGACATTTTGTGAGACGCTATTTATTCCGCTAAAATTCTAACATTCCATCACACACCTGCTTTATTTGTTGGAAACATGGCCGCTCTCATCAACCCAGCGAGAACAATAAGCAAAGAGTAGCGTGATGGTCTCCTTTAAATAAAATCAAACCCGCCTGTGCATAGGTGTTAAATGTTTTGGACGTTGAATATATTCATTGTACTTTTTTTGGAATAGTCCTTGCCCTTGTACTTTTCAAAAGTATATTATTTGTACTTTTTGAAATTCTTTTTCAAGCTTCGAATGTTGACATTTAAAATTTGGCCATGGGATCAAAGGAAAAATTTTCATTTTGGTTACATACTTCGCAGAAGTAAACCATTTTTCCACTATAAATAATAATAAATTTTATAATTACCATTTATTGGTTATGGCAATTGTAAAGGTTGCACATTTTCATGAAAATGAATAAAATGCCATTTCAATTTCTTTTCTGAATATTGGTGATCAAGGGACATACACTATGCTACATTGACTCAAGCAAATAATGACATTATTGACAAGTAAATCCACCTGGTATTCAGCGGACAATGCACTTCAGATTCCCCTTTGTTTAGTTGGAATTGCAGAGCCTTTTTTTACTCTCCATGCAGTTGAATAGATGTCAGGCGTTATAGACTAATTATCCCCGCCCAGTTTGGGGTATACGTTTCACATAGAAGTCTCAAGTACGCAAATGAGGTATTGCCTTTGATTCCGTCATGCGCTGTATGATGTTGTGCAATAGCGCAGGACGGAATCACTCTTTTGTATACTTGGGACTTCTATATGAAACGTCTACCCAGTTTGGATTGAGCTGGCCTCGTTCGCGATAAAAATAAACTTTGAGGTTCTACTGTGAGTTCAATAATTTTGACTGTATATTTCATCATTTATTGAAAAAAGAAACTAATGTGAACAAAACTCACAGTGGATATGTTGATTGGAAAGCTGTGACCTAACATTTTTGTGCAGAACCAAGATCCATAACTTATTCTATTCAATTTACCACCAGGTATTTAGAAAAATACAAAAGAAGGGGGTCTTGCGACCTATGCTAACAACACGGTAAATTGAAAAGAAATAGGTTACGCGGCAAGTTACTGTAAGTTGGGTTTTGTTTCTGCAGAAAGATGTTAGGTCACAGTCTGCCAAACAACTTTCTTTTATGATTTTTTTCATCTTTGTTTCCTTTTCGGAAAAATGATGCAATATATGGTCAACGTTAATTGAACGCACAGTAGAAGCCTAATATTTATTTATTCGTGAAAGAGGACGAGGATCTTGTGCTTTGCGTCATGAAAAATAGCTCAATCTTAATCTGGAGATGAGCACCTGATATCCTTTTTATCTGGAAGTACAGAGCCATAGTTATTACCCATACAGTTGAAAGTAATTGTTAGTGCTTTATCCTCTGCATACCGAGCGGATTTACTGGATATCAACATGAACAGTGCTATTATTTGCTCGAGTCAATGCTGCATGGTGTACGATCTACTGGTCGCTGATATTTAGGAAAAGAAATTGTGATGACATTTTATTCATTTTCAATCAAATGTGCAACTTTTCCACTTGACATCCCCCAGATTATGTAAAGGTATAATTAGACAATATTAACTGCGCAGAAATCAGTTACTTCGCCGATATGCGTAACCAATGTCCTTATGCAAGCATCTTTCTCTCTTTGATCCCATGGAGTAAATTGAAATACTAGATTTATCCAAACTTAATCAATCTGCAATGAGAACAAAGCCATCACGAAGGCGTCGAACATCTCAAACTATGACCTATTAACTTGCATATTGTGAAAAAATAATATCGTCATTTACAATGCATTGACTTTCAATGTTTTTTAATTCCACGTTTGTCTCTAATAATAATGAAGATTATAGCACCATAGTATCTGGGATGTCACAAGCATATAACTCAAACTGTCCACGTACGCGTATTGATGCGTGCAGATACGGTTGCTCAGCCTAACTCCCAGCCGCATTATTCGACCCGTGATCGTGTAGTCTCCTCTTTTAAAATTAAATCCATGGCTTTTGTGACTGACTGTGAGTTTGCACCTGTGAATGAGTAGTATTGAAAAATGATCTTTTGCTAAAGGAATGAACATTGATATAATCATTAAAATGACCTGGCCTGTATATTTAAATTAAAGACACTATCAGGGATCCACCCGAAAGTCAAAACATTTTATATTTGCAGGAATAGCTTAAAAGTAATGGATAAGTCTATATAATTCCCATTTTTGTTTCAAACTGAAAAATTGACATAAAAGGAAGAAAACAACAGTATTCAAAGAAATGATTAGTCATTCAATTACGTGTTGTAGTAAGTGTTCGTTTCACGACTAGAATACCCGTTTTCACCCTTAATGGGACGCTTTAGGTCTTATACATACATACATACATACATGACTTTTCACCTTTTCACATAGATACAAAGCGCCTTTATGAGTAATACGAGTGAAAGAGGTGAGTTTTGAGCATTGACTTAAACTTTTCAACAGTACTGGCACTACGAATGGTGATAGGAATTGGGTTCCATAGCTTTGGAGCAGCCACTGAAAATGCCCTGTCGCAAGCACATGTATGTGTACTAGGAACAACGAGACAACAACCTTATTTCCCACCCAACTTAATTTCCGGGGCTCTCACTCCCTGAAAACTAATATATTGATTAGTTCAATGCATGATAATCTGATCTCTACAATATTCTTTTGTTAGAAAACAGTTTAATCCCACAAGATGCTACACACGTATACCTTTAGTTTTTGAACCTTCGATTGGAACTGGCCAAAGTGGTATTTTCTCACATATATCTCCGGTTAGGGTGCTTCAATTTGGATTGAAAAAAAAAAATGAGGATTTAGCTTAGGAACCATCATTACCAACACCACCTCTGCCACCACCACCACCGCCGCCGCCTCCACCACCACAACCACCACCACTGCCGCCTCCACCACCACCAACACCACTACCAGCACGACCTTCATCACCGCATACCACCGCCACCACCAAAGCCGCCGCCACCACCACCGCCGCCGCCACAACCATCATCCACCACCTCCACCACCAATACCGCTCTCATCACCACCACCACCACCACCAACACCACCACCACAAACAACAATAATAACGGCCATCAACAACGGCAACGACAGCAAGAGTAAAAGCAATAATAACAGTAGCATCAGTAACAGCAATAACAGCAACAAAACAACTGTTTAACCATTATTTGTTTGATGATAATATTCCAAATCTACAACAGCTTGCTTCCGTAAATTGGGAGTAACTTATCACGTAAGAACCTAAGAACCAAGGAAACGCGTCGTCCACTACTAGCGGATGTCATGAACAATATATGTTTGAATCATCAGAGATACAATGAAACTTTTAAGTACACCGCCCGCCACCCACCTGCCCAACAAGAACAGAATTCCAAGAACCATCACGCATGCATACTCCATTTGCTTAACCTGTGACTAGATTTAACAACAACCCGTGGCTTGTAATGACGTTTTTGATGGAGTAACAGGTTCTACTACATCATCACATTAGGCAATAGCCCTGAAACCTCTTGCATTCTAAACGAATTCAGTGTAAACAAACCACATTCTTTGAAATTTCTTATACACTCAAACGATGTTTATTTATAAAAACCTCTCTCTCACATTTTCTGTTGTAAATGTTTGCATAAATAGCATTTCTTCCTTTGAAGTGTTAAATGGAATAAGTAACGAATGATGATGCTGTTGATCGTTTCAGCTGTGTAAGTGTATAATGGCTCAGGTAGACGAGGGTTAATATTGCTGTATAATAAATATAATACAGCATCGAGCAAATACATACGGATTTAACAGTATTACACCATATGACCTTTGACCTCTGCGTTACCATGGCCTAGGCCCCTCAGACTTGGCACCCCCTTCTAGAATGTTTCTGTGGGACCTAAAGAGTAAGTGTGCAAAAGTTTGCGCTTTAATCACGCGTGTCACGATCTTGCCCAAATTTGGCTCTAAGCAACTGAACTATTCCAAGAACCATCACGCATGCATACTCCATTTGCTTAACCTGTGACTAGATTTAACAACAACCCGTGGCTTGTAATGACGTTTTTGATGGAGTAACAGGTTCTACTACATCATCACATTAGGCAATAGCCCTGAAACCTCTTGCATTCTAAACGAATTCATTGTAAACAAACTACATTCTTTGAATTTCTTATACACTCAAACGATGTTTATTTATAAAAACCTCTCTCTCACATTTTCTGTTGTAAATGTTTACATAAATAACATTTCTTCGTTTGAAGTGTTAAATGGAATAAGTAACGAATGATGATGCTGTTGATCGTTTCAGCTGTGTAAGTGTAGTCAGTCCATGTAAAGATTCATTTGTAAGCTATTTGGTGAAGATAATAACAACATTATGCTTGATGGGAACAGGCTCTCAGCTGTGGATTGCCAAGCGTTAATTCATATCCGCAAGGCAAAATAGCTCAAGCGATGGGAATGGTTGCTCATAAGGTTGGAATATTTTTTTTCAGACCCAATCGTATTTCTATTTGAACGCCTCAGTATTCATATTAGTCATATTCGAGTATGATTACCACATGAGTCCCCACTACTCAGGTGAAGTGAATCCATGCAGAATTACGTAACAATACATTTTGTTGGAAGCTATAAAATGCCAGACGTCTGTTGTTTGTTCCGTTTCCCTGCTTCAAGCCTGTGTGAAAGGAGCCCATTTTTAAAGCTGGCTGTTACCTTTACAATAAAAAATGACACAGAGGTTCCCTACTAAGGCTATGCCACGTCCAACGGCATTGACAATACGACGAAGAGAGCTTGCACTCCGACGGGAAGGGTACAAACAAGCCAAAGTCGCTGATTTCCTCGGGATATCGCAAAGTACGGTCTGTAAAATCCTTTGACATCATCGAGAGGTGGGTCATTTGAGGCCACGAAATCTTCAGGACGATCACGATTGACTACCAGACGAGATGGTCGCCGACTGCTTAATCTGTGCCGTAGAGCCCGGAAATGCCACCGAGCCGTCTTCGTCGTTTGTGGACAAGACACTATGGAATCAACGTTTCCCGCCAAACTGTAAATCGGAGGTTGCTTCAACATGGTTACCGAGCAAGACGAATGACCAAATGTCCACGCCCAATTGTTTACCACAGAGTTGATCAACTTCGCTGGGCTAGGGAGCACAGAAGAATTTAGCTCGGACACTGGCAAAATGGACGAGATCCGCTACATTCTTGACTACCAAGATGAAAGACAAAGGGTTCGTCGATTACGTGGTGAGAACCTCAGAGATGAAAAAAATTTGAAAAAATTGTAAAACCCTTAAAGATGCTGTTCAAATACCCCCTTTTCCTTTCAGGCTAAGGACACAGTTCGTAAAGGTTTAATTGTGGACCATGTTCATGGTGATACGTTCAGAAGAGACTGATCAATCAAGCAGTGTGGCGATATACACCCTAGATATCATAACTCACACTGTATTCATTCCATACAAAGGTGGTAAAATATTCTGTTCCAACTTTATTTGAAGCAGTGTACTTGGGTCGCATTGCACGTTAGCAAATTGCAAATACACAGCAAAATTCCTACTCACGGTGTAACCCAGAGCTTAGGCTACTCCATGTGTACTCTAAGCTCTACTCTAAGGGTACTCCCTTGATGAATATTGATGCAGTACCTACAACCAAGTACTTGCGAAGTACATAAGCCACTGCGTGGATAGCAGCTATTGTTACTTAGCAGTACCCAACCTATATTTTACTCTGACAGGTACCCATGTAAGCTACCAGTAGTGGAGTACCTCTGCAGCTACTCCTCGTGAGTACCTTTACAGGTCCTCCCCTACCGGCTGCCTAGTAGACAGCACTTTGAACTATAGACGGCGCCAAACATTCCATTGTTGTTGACGACTTTCTGATCATTTTCAAGCTTAGGAACGTCCATATTTGAGTTGAGCATTACAAAAAACCCCTATATATGACATTTTGTGTAAAAAACATATAACATATGTGACCAAAATGCTAAATAATGGATAAATTTACTAAAATAATCACATAGAGCTCAAAGCTCATTTGCATGGGAGTTAAGCTACTGTGCGTGTACCTAGGCAGTGGCGGCGTCACGGGGGTGCAAAGGGGGGCATTTCCCCCTAATTGTTTTTCTTGTCCCCCCCCCCCCACCAGTTTGCCCCTCCCCCTCTCCGGCCGAAAGAAAAATGACAGATTTTGGCAAAAATCAGCGATTTCTGACCAAAAATCACCAAATTTTCGGGAAAAATCAGCGATTTTGGGCCAAAATTGGTTAAAATCTCCAAAATTTTGATATTTGCCCCCCAGAATTTAACTTTTGCCCCAAACAAATTCACTTTGCCCCTCCCCCCGTTGCCCCCCCCCCCCCCCCCCCCCCCCCTCCCCAAGAAAAAGAGGTCTGATGCCGCCACTGTACCAAGGTGGATGATTAACCCCACTTTTGCGGCCGGCGATGTGGTACCCATGCGGAGGGTACTCCGTGGCTACTTAACAGCTACTTCAAAGGTACTCCCGTGAAGAAATTGGTTGTGTATTTGTCACTTCATTTATTGTTTGAAATTATTACTAATATTATTATTATCATTATTATTATTGGTTTAATAATATTTGCATAATGAAAAGAGAATGCGATGTGATTTTCACGAATAGTCCATTTCCCGCCGTCTTTTATGGTTGTTTTCATAGAGATTTCTAGAAATTGTTGATGTTTTAGAGTAATTTGGAGTATTACCCAAGTACATTAAAGTTGGTGACGGCACCAAGATCATAAAAGAACCCTCTAAACGGTCAGGGAGGCAAATTGGAAATTGGAAACTGAACAAACGCGACATCCGTTGTTGTTGTTGTTTTTGACAAGGTTCAGATTAAAAGCATTCTTCCCCTGGCTCGAGGACAGTTTTTTTTCTTGTTTTAAATCTGTGCTTTTCTTAGTTTACAAATGTGAAATTCACATAGCCAAACCCCTTAATGCACCATGGTTATTCGCCCTAGTTATGGTTTTATTAAATGTGCAATATTTATGGAGTGTATTCATTTGAGAAATATATGGGACTTCAGAACGTAGAGCCGCCGTTTTTGAAGTTAGGACTAACGTTTGAATAAATATTTAACAATAGCAGTAATGCATTTTAATGTAAGAATCCTCCTAAGCGCAATAAATAGTCAATATCTTTTCTTGCAAATCGCAAAATCCTGCAATTATGTTACACAGATATGGCTCGATTTAAATTTAATAATTGATAGATAAAAACAAAATATGTACTAAAATGGTTACACACAGTCACACAGTGAAGTATAATAAATTCAGAAACTCGGTAAACAATATAATTTCCACGCAGTTGCCGATGCGACTTACGAGTTTCAGCATAAACGGAGCACAGGGTAAGTTTTACCTCAGGATGACCTTTAATCTCAAAGGGGCATTTCGTGATCAACACCCCCCCCCCGACATATTTTATCTCAAAATTGTTGAGATTCGTGGTTTTGTATTTTCTGTCCGTAAACGAACATAAATTACAACAAAATGTTATATGGGGTACTATGTACGAACATTGCTCCATACATCACAACGTCCACCAGAGTCAAGTTTTTGAATAACCCTTTTCTGAGGACCCTATGACCATAACAAAAACATTTTTTAACTTTGTCCGGGACTTTGGGCTACTTCTAAACTCCAGATTCGCCGTCAAGCAATTTTCATTGTTTTAGTCGCAGTGATGCCTGAACGATTGCTGAAGCTACGAGATATAGCCAATTCTTGCCGGAACCTGTCCTTGCTTCCATACCTAATGTCTCGCCCTTCCTAGGCTTGTTCAATGATACTACACCCGATATCACTGCCACACATGTTTGCCGCTGGATGTCAGTAATTGGCCAACTTTATAATCGCTAAAGTCCTTGTTGCGATGCCAGTAATTTATACCTAGCACGGTAAGGGCTAAATAGGAAATACCCTTTACCCCTCGTCCACCGAAGGGGGGGGGGGGGGGGGGTTACCACCCCCTTCAGGTTTTTTCCCGGATTGCTAAACCCCCCTTTCATGGTGCCAAATTATTTAAATGTATGTCAATTGACAATTTCCGCTCCTTTTCATCCAAAATCAAACATCCCGCGGGTAATTATGTAAGATACAGGGGTTGATCCAAAGTGATGGATGGGTGGGGGGGGGGGGTGGCAACCCCTAACCCTAACCCTAACCCATTCGGTAGACGCGTACCAACTGCCTAACACAACCACGGAACAAGCACAGACCCTTGATTTTGGTACGCAATGTGTTATGACGTCTCGTAGGCGTCTAAGGTCAGAAATACCTTTCAAACACTAATAAAACAGCCTTGTGCACAAATGACTCTGAATTTTATATATAATAACAGATTTTAATGATTTTGTATTGGTTCACAAGAATTTGGTATGTCACCAAAAACAACTTTACATAAATTACACTCAATATTTAAGATTACATGTATAATTAATTGTAACACGAATGTCCATGAATCTCCACAAGAAGTGTTGTTGCAGTTCAACGATGATATGTCCTCACAGCGAAGAACCTCCAAAATGACAGCATCAAAGTCACAATATAAAAATCCTCAGGTAATATTCCATTGGAATTTTCAGTCTGAAGGTAAATTATGTCCAGCAGTTCAGACGGACAAGGTTACATTTATTGTCCCTCGACGACAATATTCCACAGTAGACAGGCCAGATAATCACAACGATTTCTATCTGTCCACATTTGGAATCCTATTTGATTCCAGACTTTCGGCTTCAAAGACGACAGTAGAATAATTACACTCTGCTCACAGGAATTTAAATATAATTAAATCTGGCCACTGTGTGGAGCATGAATCTACCATTATTGTGAGCTTAAACAGCTATAAACCATACTGTATAGCTGTTTACAACTCTGACGGCGAGCGAGACTAGCTCAAATCTCAAATAATACTGACTTCACAAAGATGCCAGTCCTAAAAATAAACATTACAACAGCATCATGCATAAACAAACCTGAATCACATCATTTCCATTATATACTATGTGGGGAAATGTCCCTCGATCTTACAATGTTTTGATCTCCAAAAAACCATAAAACAAAGTCTAATGTTAGCATCCTGGGAATTTCCCCACTCTCCCTTGTGCATTCTAAACAGGTGGCAAGGTGCAAGAACAAATAGGGGTATTCCCCTTTCTCTTTTAGTAAAACAAAGTGTTTTTCCCGTGAGAAATCTTTCTCAAATATAAAATTGAAAAAATAATATTTTAAAAGTTTAATCAGAAAAATGGAGGAAATACACAATAGTAGCTAGGGTCCTCCTTCCAATTGATACCAAATGGTACCCCAACATGCCTGCATTAGGTCACAACTGACGTCATAAAGTTCGCATGTCAGCAACAATCTGCCAATTTCATAGACACACACAGGTGAAACAAAATTTTCGCCAAAAAGGTTAGGAAAATCAGGATTTTCATGCGGTTGTTGACTTTTCTTGATGGGAAATGACTAGGTTTAATCAATGACAAGCACTTAGAGCTATAATACGGTGTTTGAGTCGCTAACAATTGCGAAATATCAATTGTCCACCCTATATTAAGTAATTTCGTACTTTTCCTCAACATATGACGTCATGTTGACGTCATAATGGGGATCTTAGTAATTATTTAGGTACCAATGGAACGAAGAAACAATATAAGTCATCCTTTGGTACCAAATTTACAGGAATAGGGTGATTCAGTAACGAAAATCACAGGGGGTGGTAACCCCCCCCCCCCCCCGAGAGGTTTTGGTGACAAAAAGGCTCAGGTAGGACGAGGGTTAATATTGCTGTGTCTGTTAACTAAAGGTCGGAATCTAGATAAACTATTCATTTGAATCATATAAAAAAAACGGATATATCATGTATTGTACATTTGACACAATATGAGCTGATTTCAAAAAATTAAAGCAATAATAGCAAATTTTTTGAAGAGCGCGCCCAAATTTTCAAATTTGAGATTTGCCAAAAGTTATGTTGGGTAAATTGTCTAGGAAACATACTGCGAACGAAAATGCTGAAAAATGGGATTTATATAAAATAAGCGATTTTGTAATTAGAATGTGGGATCCCAGATTGCTACTTAAGGCAGGGCTGGAAAGGATCACAAGTGTTACAGATGTCCATAAGACGCAGCGCCACTTTTGGACCATTTTCAATTAACACGTTGCCACATTAACGACTGACAGTTGCAGCAGCCAATAGGAGTTTACCGCGTGCAATGTTAAAATTTGACGAACCACTCAACTGATTTCAATAAGTTACGACGTCGTTGCAATCATAAAGGAACACACATCTTCTGAAATTAAAATATATATCGGTATAATTGAAAAAATGAAGAAAACGTGTTGGTTTCATGAATTTACGAAGAAAGAACTTTGAAGTGAGCACCGTGTCATAAAAATTTTAACTTCCTGGCCACAATACAATATTTACTAACGATTTCAATGGTTTGTCTAAACGAACCTATTCATAAACAATTTTGACAATGACCAATTTTCTGAATTTGGCTAATTCGCAAGTGCCTTTATAAAGTAAACATGCAAGCCTTTCCGTTCTTTAACACAGCTGGAGCTAGGCTGGCGGAGTCAAAGATCATTACATCATCGTAAATTTTGCCTGTTGCGTTCGCTTTCATACGTGGTGATTTGCGTACTGCCTAAGGAACCTATTGTAAGGTGCGGGACGGTATAATGTTCAAATAAACGCGATTGTTAAACCTGTGTCTAAGTTTATGTCCGACATGATGAAATATGCAACTCAAGAACATGCAACCTCTAACTAACTAGACTTGCGTGAACCATAAAACAACCAATGGAGATCCGTAAACCGTATAGACGCTTTCCCGGGCTATTTCAAATTGGAAGGCCGTTCTAACAACGTTCAATTAATTCGAATATCCGTATTAATTATCTAATTAACAGAATTTCCTTCGTTTCCAACACATAGACTTTTCGGAGCTACCATCACAGGTATAGTTTACTAGCCAGTTACCCATGCGACGTGTACAAATCTCAAATTTTGGAAAATTGAGGGCTCTATTCAAAAAATGTGCTATTATTGCTTTACCTATTTCATCCCAATATCCCCAATCCCCCCGCATTTACACTATTTTCCACTTCAAAAGTTTAATCCAAAAATCCGATTCAGCATCTTCAATCTATAGAAAGACATTCGTCCCAACCTCTTCATCACCTTTCAATATATTATCATTCATAACCCTACTATTTAAAGGGATTGTTCAGTGGCGTACTCGATACAATCATCCAGAGGGGCCAATTTGTAAGTCGTCCAGGTGATTTGCTCTAATTAAATCTGAACTTGAGGAAATGCTCGCGTAGCGCCCGAAATCGCCACATTTAATTTTAAATTTTGTCACAATTTAGGCTGAATTGGTCGAATTTCTGAAAAAGAGGGATGAAAATGCATATTTTGGTCCAACTCGTCCCGCTTTTTCGAGCCAGAGGGGGCAACTTGGCCCAACTGCCCCCCCCCCCCCCCCCCCCCCCCCCCGCTAGGTACGCCACTGGGTATTGTGGTAGACTATGTTCCCAATATGACGCCAAGAGTCAAGGAACATTGCACTTCTAACTTATCGGAATTTGACATTATGTGGATATGGGGAAGATAGTGGATGTTAAAAGGATTAGTATGGCGGGTTTATAACGGATCTCAATGTCCTGTCTTTCGATTCATATATACAGTATTGAAAGTGAAAGACGGTACGACATTTTAAAGAACTAAACCTCTAAGAATAGATATTTACAGTTTTAACTACGTTCGTGTAGTGGGGTTGTCTGTGACAGCACTGTCAAATCAAGTAAATGTCATACAAGTGAGAATGGCAATAAGTTATGGTAAATGGGAACGTGACTCGATAAAGCCAGGTTAACCTCACCAAATTACGTCTAATGTGTTAACAATTCAGAATGATATATTGATAGTAACAGACCTAGGGTTCTATGCACTCTTAAAATAACGACAGCAGTGTAAAATTTGAAAGCATATTAACTTCAATGTGAACATTTTTTTTCCCTTATGGTTGTTTCCCGATACATTGTGTACAATACCCTTAGGTATGCTTGTGTAAAATTTGCTTACCTTATACAGACATCTGCTTTATTTTTGAAGTTATTATTTTTTTACTTAATGAAAGGTTAAAAATAGCCGTTTTAAAAACAAAACAAAATAAGAGGATATTGAAAAATTACTTTACGAGATTGCGTGCAGGCAAATTTGCATGTTACAAGAGATGAACAATCAATAGTTCATTCCAGATCCTTATAGAGTCCACTAATGTTTCAAAGGGTAATAGATTACGCGATCAAGAAGTGTATTAATGAAACAAAGCCACCGAGAAGGCGTTGAGTATCCTGAATATGACCTAAATGTATTTTTGTTATTGTGCAAATAGTTGATATCTGCCTTTCAGTGCATCGGCTTCACTACAGATTTTGACCCAAAGCAGACGCGGTTTTTAATTAGAGAATAAAGGTATGATTTTGGGGAACCGGTACTATCTTTACGATGATTTGAACCCAAGGCGATACCATTATTTTAAGGTGGAAGAACGAGGCCGGAGGCGCGTTTCCAGCAAAATACATGGTGTCGCGGGTTCAATTGGTCGTAAAGAGAGTAACCGGTTCCAAAATCATACCTTTATTCTCATTCTTAAAAGCTTTATCAATTTAAGGTCATCGTTAACCCATTTCGCGATGCTTTACGGCTTAAATACAACAAGAAAGTACGCTACCACCCAGTGACAACAAAGCGAACAAACCCGTTGAACGCAACGATCATACGCAACGAGACGCAACGTTGGCAGGCGCGAGCGTAAGTAGCAAAACGCGGTATCACCGAGCGCTTCAAACTTAAAAATAACATCATCCGCAGCGCGTACTACTGGGTTCAATTAAACGAATTGACCGGGCCATCGCCAATGAAATTGCTTACATTTTCAACAGCTGTTTAAGAATTTCTGATAATTCAATGGCTGGTGATACTTAAATCGATGATAAGATATATTATAAGAACAGCTCGTATTAATTTAAAATATTCTTTGAATGAATCCTTACGTTTCACCTACAAAATTGGAGGCTATAGCCCAACCAAAGTCATCATGTTTACTATTACCAACAAGAACACGTGGCTCCTGGGGTTCCTACCGGTAATCATTTTTTACCGAAATTCCTATCACACAATGTACCAATGATGTACGAAGTAGAATGCATCACTCCATGCACGCATGCGGTTTAGTGCGCCTCTTTAAACTACACGCATATTTTGTGGCGCAAAAATTACAAGGCAATCAACGAGTACTCGATACTGGTAAAATTTGTGTACGCTGACACAAAAACCATAGAATATATAAGCGCTATTTAATTTTAATCTACTCGTCCATCTTGGGTGTCATTGTGGGGTAGATTTCGGTAAAACATGGATTCCGGTAGAAACCAGGAACCATATTTGGCATTCTGTACTCTAACGTTCCTTTGCTTCTGGTAATAGTATAATACCATAGTATCTGAGTATGTCACAAACTACTCAAACTGTCCCGTACGGCGTATTGATGCGTGTAGACACGGTTGCTCAATCTAACTCCCAGGCGAAAGTGTCAACCTTTGATCAGTGGGTAGTGTTCCTCTTTTAAAATTATATCCCTGGCTTTTGTGATTGACTTTGATTTTGCCCCTGTGAATGAGTTAGTCCTTGAAAAATGATCCTTTGCTAAAGGAATGGAAGTTAATATAATCATTTAAGTGACCTGGCTGTCATATTCGAATTAAAGACAATTTAGTGATACACCCGAAAGAGTCAATAGCTATTTTGCAGCAAGAGCGGAAAAGGAAAGCATAAGTCTATAGCAATACCATTTTTTTCAAAATGAAAACGGCATAAAAAGGAGGAGACTGAAGTTATATAATCATTTAAGTGACCTGCCGTAATTCGAATTAAAGAACAATATTAGTGATAACCCGAAGAGTCAATTCTATTTGCGCAATATCTAAAAGGAAAGCAGAAGCTATACAATACCATTTTTTTTCAATGAAAACTGGCATAAAAGGAGGAGATGGAAGTTAATATAATCATTTAGTGGGCCCTGGCCTGTATATTCGAATTAAGGACAATCTTAGTGATACACCCGAAAGAGTCAAACTAATCTCTATTTGCAGCAATATCTTAAACGGAAAAGCATAAGTCTAAGCAATACCATTTTTTTTCAAAAGGAAAAACTTGGGCATAAAAAGGAGGAAACAGCAGTGTTCAAAGATATTAATCTCACATTCGATTACGTTTGTAGGAAGTGAACCGCTTAATTTATAAAGTCCTACTCACTAATGCATAAAATATCCTATTTTGTCCTAATTGGGCTGCTCTTGGTCTTAAACTTGTTGATATCAGATATGCAAAAGTAGATTTTGATGATTTTTTTTTTCGATTTTCTTCGATTTATCAAATCACTGAGTGTTCCTTTAATATGCGTGTCAGAATTGCGTACAAACGTGCATTGGGGTTAGAAAGTTTCCATTTCCATCAGAATCCGAATATCTGAAAACATACTACAAAATGCATGACAGGCTGGAAGCAGGTGATTGACCGGCTGCGTTCACTCTTTGTGACAATTTTGATTAAATTTGTAAAAAGTCGCTTGCTCTGCCATATTTGTGATAATGAGCAGAATAAAAGTAACTAAGAGGAATCAAGAGAGCAAACAAAACAATCAAACACCAATCGCATAAGCAAACACATTTATTTCACCACCGCCACCACGTAAAAACCAAGGAAACGTGTCGTCCACTACTATCTGATGTCATGAACGATATCGGTTTGAATAATCATAAATACAATGGGGCTTTTAAATACACGGCCCGCCACCCACCTGCCCAACCAGAATAGATTTGTTCCACGAACCATCACGCCATGCATACTCCATTTGCTTAACCTGGACTAAGATTTGAAACAACACACTTGGCTTGTATTGACGTTTTGATGGAGTAACACGGTTGCTGCTATCTCATCACGTTAGGGAATAGTCCTGAAACCCCTTGCATTCCTAACCGAATTCATTGTAAACCAACAACATTAGTTGAAATGGTTATACACGACACTCAAACGAATGTTGATTGATTAAACTCGCAAACTCTCTCTCTGTTGGAAATGTTTACATCATACCATTTTCCTTCGTTTGAAGTGTGAACTGATGGAACAAGTAATACGAATGATGACGCTGTTGATCGTTTCATATGTGTAAGTACAGTCAGTCTATGTAAAAGATTCATTTGTTTCAAAATAGACACCTCAGTTTGAACTAAACCTTTTAACCCCCTTTCTATAAATCCAAATTGTTTATCCCATCTGAACAATATTTTGTTTTTTCTAAATTTGATTAATGGAAAGAAGATGTCATATTATTTTTACCAATAATCATTTTCCTGTCTTGTATGGTTGTTTCATGAGATTTTCTAAAAATTGCGATGTTTAAGAGTAATTCAGATATCGGTGGATGTGATACCAGTGGTCAAATGTGCAATCAAAACTCCATGACACAAAACCCCTTACCCACCCTGGTTATGCTCGTAGTTATGGTTTTAATTAATGTGGGCATATTTATGGGAGTGTAATTCATTAGAATCTATGATCCTTCAAACGTAGAGAGAGCCACCGTTTTACAGTTAGGACTATCATTTAAATAAAAATTCAATTGCGTAATGCGTTTAATGTAAAGATCATCCTAGCGAAAAAATAGCACCAATTTTTGCTTTTTGCAAATCGCAAAATCCTGCAATTTCGCTCGATTGAAATTTAATAATTGATGATACAAAACAATTTACTAAAATGTTTACACACACATAATAATACAAAATTCAAAACTCGGTAGAAATCAATTCCAGGCAGTTATCGATGTGACTTGAAACCGGATATCCTAAGAAGTTTCAGCCAAAACGGAGAACAGGGTAAGTTTTACTCCGGATGATCTTGACCTTAATATGGCTGGTACTTGTTTAAAGAAAAAAAGGTCGAACCTAGATAAATCATGCATTTGTAATCCTTATCATAACCTACCATGTTTTGTGTACATGTTAACACAAATATGACCTGATTTCAAAATTGAACCTATATAACCCCCCCCCTTTGTTATAAAATTCTCTACAATTTCTCCAATGTCACAAACACGTCCGATTCAGCATCCTCCAAATATAGAAAACCTTTTTTAAAAAACCCTCTTCTCAACTTCAAGAATAATGATTCTCGTTTATAACCCTAAACGCCTACGATTTAAGACACGGTGTAGAACTAATCTTCCCAGTATGAGAAAGAATCAAGGAACATAGCATTTCTAATTTACGACTTTGGACATATGTGGATCATTGGGTAATATTTGGTGTTTACGGGGATTAGTGTGATGGATTTATAACGGATCTGCAATGTCTTTTGAGACCAATAATATGCAGTAGGAAAGTGAAAGACCGGTACCGGCCTCGGCGGACTCTTTTCAAGAACTAAACAGATAGATAGATATTTACAGTTTTAACTACGTTCGTGTAGTGGGGTTTTCTGTGACAGCACTAGTAAAATCTATAATGTCATCAATGAGAAGGCAAATAAGGTATGATAAATGGGAACGTGACTCGATAAAGCCAGGTTAACCTCAACTAAATTACGGGTCCAATTTGTTAACAATTCAGGAATGATGTTAATTGATAGCAAGTAAAAGACCTCGGGTTTCTAATGCACTCTAAAAAACGACAGCATGGTAAAAAATTTGAAAGGATATTTCTTCAATTGTATCAATCAATCAATCATCACTAAAAAATTTATTTTCATAAGCATTAAAATACAAACGCAACAACAAAATGATCTGGCGGAGGTGACCGAAGCCAATAAGACCAGAAAAGGGGTCACCACCTAACTTAAACGTTACCGTACATCTACAAATTAAAAGAAAATGACCTAACCAAACAAAATTGACCAAGACAACAAGACGTGAAAAATAATATATGCTGTCAAGTTGAGAAAATAGCTATAGCCGGATAAAGAAGTAACTTAATTGATTTTAAAATGATTTACAGATATTGACTTCTTAGTTTGGTCTTTACGAGATTCCACAGAATAGGACCAGATGTTTCTAACTGTTTGATCAGAAATGCTTTTTTGGTCCTTATGCAATTAATAATTATTAGAATATCTTGTTAGGCTATTCGTGAATTTTCATGATGGTTCGTAAATCTTCATTGACGATATTTGGTCACATAATAATATGATGCCTATACATGAATACTTACTCCAAGTCTAGTTTTATAATATCATACACATTTAAAACATTGTACGAACAAATCGAGGATTTGAGTGACGTCTGTAATGGCTATTTGATAATGATCGCACAGCCCATTTCTGAAGCTTTATAACTCTTATCTAGATCGCCTTTACAGGTATACCCCATGCTAGATACTTTAGTTTATATAAGGTAAATAAGAGTTACAATATAGTGTGTAAATAATGCGTTCCCCCTCACGGAATTAGGTGTTTTTTAAACTTTTTAAAAAGCCACAATTTCTTGAGATTGTTTTTGAAATACCATCGATATGAAATTTCCATGTTAAGTTTTAATTCTATGACGACGCCCAAAAAACTTGTTCTTATTAACTTTTTCAAGGATTGACACCATCCAAACAAGATCATGGGGGTTTTATTGGCATATTTACTCGTTTAATATCTAGTACCTAAAACATATAATGTGTTTGCTAGCATTTACAGATATTTTATTCGCTGTTTGAACCAGTTACTTACTGCATTTAACCTCTACCATAATTAAGTCTATTTTACTACCTATTCAGAATGAGAATATAATATAGTGGTATCGTCAGCGACTAACAAAAATCTGCCTGGCGAATTAGGTTAGTAATTCATTAACGTAAAGTATAAATAAAAAAGCGGATCCCAGAATTGAACCCTTGCGGGACTCCACAAATAATGTTCTTTGCGATCGGATTTACTTAGTTATACTAAACATTATTGTTTCCTGGTACTTAAATAATTCTTTAACCATTCCAATACAATCCCTCTAAATCCGTAATATTCTAACTTTGTGAAGTACGATATTGTGATCGATAGTATCAAAGGCTGTGAAATCCAAAAATATTCCCAATGTTGTTTCATTCAGCTCTGGGTTTCTAACTTTATCTAGTAAAATCAACTATGCCATTAAAAGTAGAAATGATTTGTTCGCAATCCAAATTGTTTTGGTTGCGGATTTGTATGTTTATCAATATATGTGCATACAGCGATCAAAAACTAGTCGTCCAAACTTTTGAGAAGAAAAGAAAAGAAGAAAAACAAGGTAAAACCAGTATGGCCGAAGTTAGTAAATAATTCTGATCTTCTTTTGTAATTTGAATTACTTTGGGCCACTTTGAGGCATCAGGCACAATACCGAGTTGATATTGATAAATAAATATTGTGTCCAATGGCTTTACAATTCGTGGATACCTTTAAATTTATTCCAATATCATCTGACAGGGTTGTTTGGAGTAAATTTATTGCTAATTCATAAATCTTTTTCGACAATGGCGCCATATACATGGTATTTTGTAAATGGCTCGCAAAGATAATCGTAATATTCTTTCCAGAATGCCATAGTATTAGACGCAACATTTTGTTTTCTTATGGTTGTTTCCCGATACATGGATAAAAATAATATGCTTACCTATACAAAATTGCTTTATTTTTTGAAGTTATTTATTTACTTAATGAAAGGTTAAAAATAGCCGCTTGAAAAACAATAAAATACATAGGATATTGCAAAACTTACTTTACGAGAATTGCGTTGTATCCCCACTTTGATTGACTGTAAACTTTGAACGTGCTCCGATTGTCGTTAACAAGCAGAGAAAGATAAATTAGCTTGTTTCTATGGATATAATAGTTAAGACCCATAGAGTACTAGGTAGACCATTACCTTAACTTACTGTTAAAAAATTGCTGCTTATAGGAGAAACCCGAACCAACGAATAATGATTCTTACAATATACTCTATAAAATAATTATTGACCAATATCATGGGTTCGTCGAAACAACGGCCTTTTCTTTACAGAACATGAATTCAAACCGGCTAGTCTGAAAATATGCTATTCAAAATTAGCGTATTGTATATAGTGTGAAGCGCTACGGTCGGCACGTTTGCGTCATACATGCCACTGGGAATACAAACATTACGACGAGCGTCACAGTGAAGGGGTATGACGCTACTGTGCCGCCAGTATCGCCACAACATATCACATTCTAAATAACATATTACACTAGCGCGAATTTAAAATATCGGCCCATGTTCAGACAAAATTTTAATGCCATTTTTCTGGTTGTATAAAATTCCGTTTTTTCCCATGCAACCACTCCATATGTGTTCAATAATATTTTTATCGGTATATTTTATAGATATAGTACGGGTTCTCCTTTAAAGAGATGAACAATCAATTGTTCATTCCAGATCGGTATGTAGTTTCACTATTGTGTTTACAAACGGTTAATAGATCACGCGATCCAAGACGCTGTGGATAATGAGACAAAGTCATCACGAAGGTTGAGTATCCTGACCTATATGTATTTTGCATATTGTGAAAGATTTAATCTCTTCCCATTTACAATGTAGTGGTTTTCAGCTACGGACTTTGGACCCAGAGCAGACGCAGTTTTTCTTCCTGATATTAGAGGTCTTGTGATACTTAAGTCGAAACTGCATTGATTTACATTCGTAATTACTTTAAAATATTTCTTTGAATTTAAAAACCTACGTTTCACCTAAAAATTGGGCTATAGACAACCAAAAGATCCACCATATTTATTACTACCAACAAGAATTACATACACCCCAACCAAAAGATCCACCCTATTTTTATACAACAAGAATTACATTTAAGACTGTCTCAAAAAATGGTCAACCAAAAACAGATTTTTTAATTATATCTTAATATAAGTAAGTCGTATGTATATCACATTAAAAGAAAATCCAGGCTTCCATGATTTTTGTTTCATCTCATTTGCTTGTTTCAATGAGAGATAACTCCAGTTACTGCTGGAACCACCAAAAATCAAGTTTGATGCCCCTTTATGGTTGAGGGAAAACCGGTGATGAAAAGAGACGCGTTAGTTACACATAAGTTATTACATTTGAACAGAATGAAATTCGTTTTAAAAAGGGATTAACGTCATAAAGGAAGAAAATCCAAAAGATAACGAAAAAAACAGTGGCGTAATGGTGGAACTTATGATCAGTAAGTATGGTTTTAAGATAAAGTGTATAGCATTCGACATACGTTGTTTGTTAGAAGTGAACCTTGAGCGTACAGCAAACTGGAAGGAGCGGAGAGAGTTTCTATGGTCTTGAGTATCATGAAACGGCACATTCCTACCAACACTTAAATTTAAGCTTCCAAATTCATTTTTATTGACTTCAACAATCAACAACAAGGTCATTTTGACCCCGTTTTTTTTTAAACCATTTATTTTGTTTGGGGTGTTTATTTGGTTGCAATTACAGTCCTTTGGCACGATTTAACAGATACAATTTTGTAACGAATCACGTCCTTTCATTGGACGTGTAATAATATGTGTATGTTTATTATTTATGACAAGAAGATATTTATCATTGAACTGCTTATGTTGACTATTAAAATTGGGTCGATAAACTAGACTTTCATTTGTTTAATTTATCTGGTTGTGTTTCTTGGTCAAGTTGCAATCTTGTGTTGTGAGCTTCAAGACAGTATGGCATAAACTGCGCGAAACAACTCTGCCATGCATAAAAGTGGCCAAAATCGATTTGGTGTATCGCACTACATTGATTATATCTCTGGATTGACAAAAGCAACTAAGATGAAAACAACCACATTGAAAGCATGGTCTTGGTTCTTTAATATTGATACATGTAGAATGACTCATTTTGCAATTTCAATTAACCAATTTTTTTTCTGCTGATACACTTTTTTTGGGACAGGCTGTATATCTGTACTCTACGTTTGCTTCTAATGTAAGGATGTAGATTGGTATCAAGCCGATTACGGGACCCCCATAGTATCTGAGATTGTCACAAACATAACTCAAACCGTCCACGTACGCGCATTGATGCGTGTAGATATGGTATACCTTGATCATGTAGTGTTCTTTTAAAATTAAATCCCTGGCTTTTGTGATTGACTGTGATTTTGCACCTGTGAAGAGAGTAGTCTTGAAAAATGATCCTTTGCTAAAGGAAGGGAAGTTACTATAATCATTTAAGTGACCTGCCTGGATATTTGAATTAATTAAGATTCTATCAGTGATTCACCGAAAGAGGCAAATATTAATATTTGCCGCATAGCGTCTTAAAAGTGTAAAAGGGGAAGCAAAGTCTATAGAAATCCCCTGTTTTTTTAAATGAAAAGTTGACATTAAAGGAAGAAAACGCAGTGGTCAAAGATATAAACCCCATTCAATTGCGGTTCGTTTTAATAGTGAGCGCTAAACCTCGTATTACCAAGCTTTTTTGTAACACGGTTTACAACGATTACCTAGAAGCTTTTTACGAAGTTTTGGCATTTTAGCGCACCCCCCCCCTTGGTTACTTAATAAAGTCACTTAAAAATGACTACAGTATCCATTGTGACTGACTTTGGCCTTATAACTGGAGGGTATGTAATTACAGCTATGCAAAAAGTAGATAATAATTGTTTTTTTTTCGATTTATCAAATCACGGAGTGCTGCCTTTAATTGCGTTTTCAGAATTGCATCCAATCGCTCCTTGGGGTTAGAAACTTCTATAGATACGAATACGGAATATACTACAAAATACACAAAAGGCTGGCAGCAGGTGTTGACGCTGCGTTCCGCTTTGTTACATTTGTTGATTAATTGTGAAATAAAAGGCGCTTTGCCGCACAAATATTTGGGTAAAGGGCAGAATATAAGTAAACTAAGAGGAATCAAAGAGAGCAAATCAAAAACAACAAACACAATAGCAGAAGCAAACACATGCATATACACCACACACCAACCTCCACGTCCAAAACACGACCACTCCACCACCACCATCAACATCAGCACAAACAACACGACCACCACATCAACCACCCACACCGTCATCAACAACAACACGATCACCACCGCCGCCGCCCACAAAACACTACCATCGCCGCTGCCCCGCACCACCCACCGCCACTTCCACCAACAATTCCACCCTCCTCACCAAACCACACATTACAACAACAGCAATAACATGATCAACAACAGCAGGCGCAACAGCAATATTTAAACATGATTTGTTTGATGATAATATTTCGTATCTACAACAGCTTGCTTTCGTAAATCGGGAGTAACTTATCACGGAAGAACCAACGAAACGTTAGTCCACTACTAGGGATGTCATGAACAATATCGGTTTGAATAATCAGAAATAGAATGGAACTTTTAAATACACGGCCCGCCACCCACCTGCCCAACCACAATAGAATTCGTTCCATAGAAAGAACCATCACGCATGAATATTCCCTTTGCTTAACGGGGACTAGATTAAAACCACCACTGTGGCTTGTATTGACGTTTGATGGAGTAAACAGGTTCTGCTATATCATCACGTTTAGGGAATAGTCAGGAACACCCTGCATTATAAATGCATTCATGTAATAACCAAAATACATATTGAAATTTGTTATACACTCAAACGAGTTGTTAATTGAAAAATCTCTCTCTCACAATTTCTGTTTGAAATGTTATATAACTAACAATTTATTCGTTTGAAGTGTGTGAAATGGCACAAGTAAAGAACTGATGACGCGGGATAGTTATCTGTGTAAGTCAGTCAGATCAATGCAACACGTTCATTTGTAAGCTATTGGTGACGATAAGAACAATGTATGCTTGAGAGAACCGGCTTCAGCTGCCTTGTGGGGGGCCCAGCGTTTAATTTCATATCCGCAGGCAACAGATTAGCTAGCGATGGGAATTGTACTGGCGGTCCGCCTGCCGGTAGCAACTATTATTTTATTATTATTATAATATCATATTGGTTTTATTATTGGTTGATAATATTGCTTAAGGGAAGAGGATATCATATGATTTTTACAATAATCCATTTCCGTCTTTCATGGTTGTTTTCAATGAGAGTTATAGAAATGCCGATGTTTTTAAAAGAGTAATTCAAATATTGGTGGATGTGTTACCAGTGTTCAAACACTAAAAGTTTCATTTAGAGGCGAACCCCTCCCCCCAAAAAAAAACTCCCCATTCATCTACTTTGCCTTCCCCCAACTTGAGCCCACCTTGTATAAGGGATGGATATCTGTCAAAATACAGTTGGAATAGTAAATTCTCGCACTTCTTAAGAATTTCAGCATTTTAATGTCATACTCGTCTATTCTTCCATAATTTTTTTCTCGCTCTTCGCGCGCACTTACCCATATTGACTTGAAAATTTCACTTCACGTTCCTCTCTACATTTTTATTACCCACCTTCCCCCTGGGAAGCAAGAAGGCAGCAATGGAATGGTCACTTTACAAAGGCGGTTTCATTGGCCTCTACACATGGATAGCGGGCTAGCGCACTGTTGAATAGTGGCCGATTGAAACCACAGGAGGTTGCATTTTGCCCTCCGCAATATGGCTTCATCTTAGTGTTAAAGTTAAAGTATAATAAATTCAGAATCTCGGTGAAAATATAATTTCCACACAGTTATCGATGTGACATGCTGGATATCCAATAAGTTTCAGCCAAAACGGAGAACAGGATAAGTTTTACTACAGGATGATCTTAAACCTTAGTAGGGCTGTGCCTGTTTAAGTAAAGGTCGGAACCGAGATAAATTACGCATTTTGTAATCCTTATAAAGAAGACCTATCATGTATTGTTGTACATTTAAACACAATACGCCATGATTTCAAAATTGAACCTATAATAATCCCCACTTTATAATAATCCCCAATTATAAAATTCTCCACATTTCAAAGTCCGATTCAGCATGCTCCAAACCATAGAAAAACATTTTTCAAATCCTCTTTCTCAAACTTCAAGAATATGATACTCATTTATAACCCTACTATTTAAAGATGTGGTGTAGACTATCTTCCCAATATGAGAAAGAATCAAGCAACATAGCATTTCTAACTTAACGACTTTGGACATATGTGAATATGGGGTAGATAGTGATGTTTATGGGATTAGTGTGATGGATAAGTAACGGATCTACAATGTCTTTGAACAATAATATAGAGTATTGAATGAGAAAGACGGCACCGCGTTTTAAAAAGAAGAGATAGTTACAGATTTAACTGCGTTCGTGTAGTGGGGTTGTCCACGATAGCACTGTAAAATCTAGTAAATGTCATACAAGTGAGAATGGAAATAAGGTATGATAAATGGGAACGTGACTCCATAAAGCCAGGTTAACCTCACCAAATTACGTCTAATGTGTTAACAATTCAGAATGAGGTAATTGATAGCAAGTGAAAGTCCTCGTGTTCTATGCACTCTTAAAATAACGGCAGCAGGGTATTATATGAAAACACTCTTCTTCGATGTGAACAAGTTTATTTAAAAAAAAGGTTGTTCACCGATATATTGTGTAAAATCTTATTCAAAGTTGAGTAATTAATGTGTGTTCTTGGGTAAAATATACTTACCTTGCCTTAGGTTTACACGGCTTTACAATATGTTGACAAAACAATGTTAACAGCCCCTTTGAGACCTCACACTAATGAATGCGTTTGGTGTTATATGAAATGGTTTAAGATATTTCGGGCTGACTTTCAGGGAGTTTTAGTGCAATAAAAGCAAATCCACCCGTACCGAAATATCAACATTAAGAATATTTATTGAAGGAGTGGCATGTAAAATGTGGTATTGTTAAAGGTCCCAGGAAATGCAAATAGAATTAATGTGGTTTGTGTCAAGTCTATATACAAGGAGGGACCAGAAAGCATTCAATATTTAGGTTGGTGATGACATCACTTGTGGTACCATTGATTTATCAGAGAGTAATAAAAAAAAATGCCAGGTGACTGGTGTGAATCTATTCATGACACTGACAGAAAATCAATAGTTTCACTAATGACGTCACTGGTAGTGTATTCGTTTTTCTGGTCCTGTTTATTGCAATAGAATGAATGTCCAACAAAGATTTGGAGTAGGTTTATCATCTCATTTCCTGGGACCTTTAAAGGAAAAAGGGTTAGCGTGTACTGGTATTTCAGCACCAAAACGCCCGGGATCCGGTAATAACTATTTCCCGGCATCTGAGCTTAAATTTAACCCATTTTCTGTTCAATGTGTTAAGTACACTATTGCTCATAAGTTGGAATAAAATATGGTTGACCACATTTCATGGAATTATTCTTACAGTGTGAGTTATTTATGATATCTCGCCACCCTACCTGAATGATCGGTCCGAATATATCACCATGAACTTAGTCCATAAATAACCCTTTACGAACTGTGTCCTTAGCCTGAAAGGAAAAGGGGTGTTTGAACATCAGATTTAAGGATTTTGTTACAAGTTTTCACATCACATATTTTTGGGTGATTTCATGCATCGAAATGTTCAATAGTACTGTTTTAAATGTCAATCAGTCACTAACATCGAGTATGGTCATCCTTGGGATGAATCAGTGCGTCAAGACGTCGCGGCATACTGTCCGCAAGGTTATGATGTCAATGGGAAGAGAGTCCCATTCATCGGTCAGAGGCTGAGCTAACTCCTGTAATGTTTGAGGAAATTGTCTCTGTAATTGATGGCTCGGCCTAAGGCATCCCAGCATGCTCAATAGGGTTCAAATCAGGAAAGCAAGCAGGCCATGGTATCTTCTCCACCCCTTCTGCCTCATGAATTGTTTTCACTACAGCGGCCCTGTGTGGCGTCGGCGCCGTGACATTGTCGACTTGCAGCCGAAAATTGTTTACATAAACCCTTCTTGCATGTGGCAGTCAGTGGTTTTTCAGAATGTTCAGGTACACGATGGCGTTCTTGTTTCTATCTGGCACCACCAATGATGTTTTTCATCCAAAACGAATATCGGCCCATACCATCACTGAGCAGCCACCTGAATTCAGTCATCTCGGAGGTTCTCACCACGTACTCGACGGTCAAGGATGCTGTTCAAGGATGTAGCAGTTCTCGCCATGAACACAACTTTTCCCAGTGTCCTGTAGCTTGTATCTTCTTTCTCGCTTGTCCCGCAAAGTCGATCAACTCTGTGGTGCACGGTTGACGTGACCTTTGGTCATTCGGCTTGCTCAGTAACCATGTTGAGCAATCTCCGTTGATTCCATATTGTCTTCTCCACACGCGAATACAGCTTGTTGGCAATTTCCGGACTCTACGGCAAAGATTAAGCAGTAGTCGATCATCTCGTCTGGTAGTCATCATTGTCGTCCTGAAGATTTCGTGGCCTCAAATGATCCCCCTCTCGAGTGATGTCGTAGGATTTTACAGACCGACCTCTGCGATATCCCGAATAATTAGCGACAGCGGCTTGTTTGTACCCTTCCTTCGGAGTGCAATTAACCTTCGGCCGTTATTGACAATGCCTTTGGCGAAGGCATAGCAGAGGAACCCGGCGTCCCGTTGTTTAAGGTAACAACCAACTCTGAAAAATGTCTCTTTCCCACCGGCTTAGCCAGGGAAAGGAAAAACAATAGACGTCTGATTTTTTTTTTATATATCTCTCCAACAAAAGCATTGTAATTTCCAATTATGCATGGCTTCACTTCACCTGGGTAAGTGGGGACTCCATATGTATCATCACCCTCTAATATGATTAGTGAGGCGTTCAAATATAAATACGTTTTTATGATTGGGTCCCCCCCCCCCAAAAAAAAAAAAAAATCAACTTTATGAGCAACAGTAGTTACTATCAACCTCCTCTAGTTTCATTCTTCCTATGCTATGTGATCCTTCCGGCCATCGCAGCCATAAGGCCCTAACGTATTGCTGCAACTCGTGCGAGAAAGTACAACGCTTTGCGGCGCGGCCACTTAGAATGACTAATTTTTTTGACGTATTTCAAAAATTATACCCACAACGCGTTTGCAAAGTATCTAGCAACAGGTTGTGTAAACTCACACGCGTCGCAAGCCTCCCAACGCGTTGGCGACCTTCACAACGCGTTCCTGTTTCATCTTTGGGAAGAGAATAATAGTAGAACTGGTGCCAAATCGTGTGAATAGGCTGGATGTTTCTAACAGATTGGAAGCCCACTGATGGATTGTCAGTCATGGCTACCATAAGATTATTGACTGCGGGCATTGTCATGATGGCAAGCACCCCCCGATGTCAGTTTTCCCCCTCAACTTTAATTTTCTCGCGTAATTTCAAAGTTTCTTCAACATCAATCAAATCATCAAATCGCATCACCAGGATATTACAATTCTTTGGAAAACTTGTGCCCCAACTTGTTTTGCGACCTTTCACACAACGCGTTCCTGTTTCATCTTTGGTAAAGAGAATTAGTCAGAAAGACTGTGCCAAAATCGGGTGAATAAGCTGGATGTTTCTAAACCAGATTGACGCCACACATGATGGATTGCAGGAATGGCTACCATAGAATTATGGACTGCAACATTGTCATGATGGAAGTACACCCCGATGTCATTTTTCGCCCTCCTCAACTTTATTAATTTTCTTCCTGTCTCGCGTAATTTCAAAGTTTCATCACCAGTAAGTACAATTCTTTGGAAAACGGGTGCCCAACTTGTGTTCTCATTGTTTGAAAAACCAATCACCAGCATACATGCTGAACATACAAAGTTGGTATTTATATAGAGGACCAAATTAAGAATAATGGGATATGGGAGTATTTTTTTCAAGATCCTATCTGGTTTAATAAGAATAAATATACTTAAAAAACTAAGCAATTCTTTTATTATGCGATTAGGAAGGATCTTGGCATATCTTATCTCTCTGATTGGATAGAGGTTATAACTTGTCCAAAACATTTTGAGGATTTAGTGATTGAGTATGATATCTCTATTAAAGATAGGCGCAAATATAATTCTCTCATGAAAGGTATTCATGATGATTGGTTTTATAATCCTAAGCAAATGCTGAGAATATTTTTGAAAAGAATGTTAATAGTTTTTTTGCAAGAGCCTAAAGTATCTAGGCATTCTTATAGTATAATTAATTAGGGTTCTCGATAGCCCAGTGGACACTGAATGTATTGGTACTAAAAATTGGAATGTGGAGGGTGAATATTGATTAGTCACCTCATCCATATTGTAACTTAAGTGTAACCATTGAAACACAGCTGAGATCTTTTTATTTCATCAAAATTTTTCATAGAGCTATTTGCACAAACAAATTCCTTAAGATTGTTAGAGTAGACTCTTCAAATTGTTTTTTTTTTTCTGTAATCATTCAGTTGAATCCCTTGTTCACTTATTTTGTGAGTGTGACATATCCTTCCATTGTGGATAATCTTGGTAGCTTTATTTACAGTAAAATTGGTTTGAAAGCTTGATTTTTCCAATTCTCAAAAATAGTTTGGGTAGATGAAAATACTACTCCGCATGCCACCTGTATTAATTTACCTCATTCTCTATCTTAAATTTTTATTCACAGATGGTAAGTTTCAAAAAATGAATCGGGCGCAGCGTTAGGCTTTCTCCTAATTTGGTTAAAATGAAATTTAAAACTGAGTACAGAATGCAACAAAATGAATGATAAACTGAGAAACATTTTAAGAAATGTCTCAATATTGATGATGAATGATTTAATTATTAATTTTTTCTTGTAGCTTTTTGTTTTCTTTTGGGTAATGCAGTAATTTTAAGCTTGGTACAGCATCCGTGGCATGTGCTTTGTTGTTATTGTTGTAAATGTGACCTGTGGCGTGTTTTTTTGTGCTCTGTGTTTTTGTGTTGTTTTTGTTTTGTTTTGTTTTGGTCTTTGTTTTTCGAGCATTTTTTGTAAGGTGAGCCACCCGGAATATGATTCTGATTTTGCTGGCACTCTTTGGTGCCCGTCACATATTACTGTCTGGCGTTCCTTATTTTTGCCTCAGTGTGATTCTTGACACTTTATTTTGTTGTTGCTTAATAAAAGCACTGATTTTGTGCTTGAAACAAAAAAAAAAAAAAAAAAAAAAATCTCGCGTATGCTTCCATAGGTCCGGCAAATCTATCAATGTTTGATTACTGCAAGATTAAAAAATAGAACAGCTATACACATTAACGTCTGATTTTCATTTGAGAATGAATTGTAGACGTGTAAATTTGAACTTTGTAGCATATCTCTTCTACCTTAGGTTTATAACTTATCAATCACCCTCGTCTCAGCTTTAAAAGTAAGTGAGTGGATCAACCTTGACGCACCTTGTCCAATAGTAAATACCGATTCGTGTGTCCCCTTTCTCTCCATCGACCGTTGCCCTTTGATCTTGACAAAGCGACTGTTTGAGTTATATTGTGATAGAATCCCATCTCCCTCCCAAATGTTGTTTTGGACACAGTAGAATGCTCTGAGCAATAAATAAGCAGAAATATAGGTACTATTGTTGGACATTCTCTGCTCTTCTCCGTTCAGTTCTGAGTTTGCCGATTTTCATTCTTCATCCTCTACCTATTCTTATTTAACCTACGTGTTCTGAATGTATTTCCCCTTCTAGATGGTTTCTAATTCTTTCTCTATTATTTGAAGTAGAATATTGCTTGCATATGGAAAAGGAAAGATTGCCGATGTTAGGCACATTCGCGGGGTATCATCTTCTTTGGAAGGTGCATAAAAACACTCTCTCCATCTCGTTTCTGTCTCCAGATTTCATTTGGCACTCTCTCCACTTCTTTGAAAAAAAAACCACCTCTGGCTTGGACTGTTTTTAAAGTTTGTTGACCCCATTCATTTCCTAATTTTTCACGCGTTTTTTCTCCCTCACATGGAGATACATGTACCGAACTCATAGCAAGACCGAAAATTCTTCTTGTATCCGGAAATAAATCATCCAATGTTATTCATTATTATGTTTTCAAATCTGGACTTGAACCCAAACTAAGTGAAAACAGGTTTGAACTATTTTAATAGTACTAGATCCTATAACATTAGTGGAAAATACATTAATTTAGACACGGTTAGCACCTGTGAAATCGAACCAGTAGACACGAAAACCACCAAGGGTAATATCTGAAAGGCGCAGGAAACCTCCAAAAACAAAAATTAAAACAGTAAACATTAAGCTGTGTACAAGGTATAGGATGGTAGATTCTGAAAACATCAATATGAATTAAACGGAAGAAATAAGGCAAAAAATGTATAAACATTATTTGATTTACAGCTAACGTATTAAGATGACACACAAAGGTAAAATAAGGCACAGAGTACCACGTCAACTCTTTTTTATCGGTTGCCCTATTTCTTTTCCTATTTCCCCACATACATTAATTTGAGTTCCAGCAACTTGCTTGATAATTGGGCTAACTTGATATTTTTATGTAAATAAGCGCATAGTAAGGTTTTTAGTATTATTATGAGTTATAAAGATTTTGAGCTATGATTAGTGATAACTTAAAAGATTACTCATTGAAATTACTCAATAAATTTATATTTATTTGCACTTAATTTGATTGAGTAGATAGAGGAAATTATATTTGAGTGCAGATAAAGTCAAAGTAGGTAACGCGACATTGAATGTGCCTTGTAAACAAATACCTATAATGTTCAAGGGAAACGGAGAGATTTTCCGAGATACAAATTTATATAAATGTACACTTGCTTATCTAAAGAACATGTATCGGAGTGAGAACGTTGAGAAAGCTTATTGGACAAACAAATAGAAAAGAAACAAAAGTTGTGAACTTGCCGGCTATCCTTATTGCCTAGGAGTATTCTTGTAGATCTTCCGATGTGAACAACAGAAAAGAAATGAATTATTTATTGTTTTACATAAAAGAATGCGATTTATATGGGTGTCAAATTCAGAAAAAAGGTCTTGAGAATTTCGGAATTTGAAACTTTTATGAAGATTTGAAACTTTTATGAAGATTTGAAACTTTTATGAAGATTTGAACCCTTTATGAGGATTTGAAACCTTTTTTTATCATATTTGACAAATTTTGTCGGAATTTGAGACCTTTTTCTGTATTTGATACCATTTTGGTGGATTTGGGCGGCCATAGGTTTAGGCGTATTCACTTTAGATGTGATTTAATATATTGAACAAGCATTCTTAATGTAAAAAAATGGGGCTGCTTTTTATCTGGAGCTGTCATCATATCTCTTTAACCCGTCAGTAACTTCTTGAATGCAAATTATCTGCCAGACGATATTACCCACAGCTCAATTAAAATCATGACCATTTTGTAATAACCCATTTGATACTCTTATCTCACATTCTCAGCGGGTGTATTAATTTCCATGATAAATAATTATATCAGGCGTCCCACCAGATTGTTAATCTCATTCACCAACAACACTGTAAACAATTTGGAGTCTATATGGAGTAAAAGCTTACAATACTCTATTCGGTAGTAAAAAGGTGATCGCCCTTTTGACAGAGTAATTTTTACTCCAACAAGTTTGAATAACAAATTGAACATTTTGCATAGTAAACATTACTCTGGATTGGAGTAAATTTTACCCTTAATAGCGAGTAAAATAATATACTCAGAAAAGACCTAATCCCCCTGTTTTCCACTTTTTGAGGGTAACATTTACTCTGTTGTGGAAGAATAAATTTTACTACTTATTTTGAGTAAATTTTAATCCCCCAAAAAGGTCAATCGCCTTTTTTATATTTAAATTTATACCTATGGAGGAGTAAGTTCTACTTCCTATCTGAGTAAATTTTGGTTAGTCAACAAAAGATAATACATTTTAATGATTTTTATAAAGTTGCAGGGCTCCCTGATCTTTCACTTTACAGAATTCCAGATTATGTTGCCCCTTGAATGGTTTCAATTTAATAACCTGTAGGAAATTAAAGAATGCACACAAATAAAACTTGAAAATGAGTCAGGAACTCAGCCAAAAATGAATGCAATAAAAATACAGTGTGTATGCTTCTTTGCTCTTTGCACTAAAATCCCAAGGGCTTTGGTTAAAGCTTTTAGGTAATCATTTTCTCATCCTTTCTGGTCATTTTAGCGAAAATGACCAGAATGTGGCATGGCACCGTCACCGGGGTTATAGGGTATGCCGTGAATGTCGAAGGGTAGGCTACCAATGGGAAACCTATAATGGCCCAATACGCAATAGCCCCGTGCTGCCGATGCCAAAATTGCCGACGGAAATCCAAGATTGCCGTTGGTGGATAACCAATAATGGACCAATAAAGGCCGCCCACTTAATGCCCATGCCATGATTACCGATGGAGAACCATAGAACCAATGGTGGGCCAATGTGAATGTGCTATTTGGGGTGGGGGGGGGGGGTCCACACAAGGATATTTGATGGTATATTTAAAAAAAGATATTATTCAAAGTATGGCTCTATAACTCTATGTTTATGTAGAATTAGTCAATTGTCATCATTTTTGAGCTGAAAACCGCATAAAAATTCGATATTCATACTTTTTAGCTCAAATGGGAATTTTGCCTAGTTTTGAAGGTGTATGGCAATTTTGCCGCCTCTCGAGCTTTATGACGTCAAAGAGGAGGCCTAAAGCTATCTACTGGTATCAAAATTATAAGCATCGGTTGCTTCATAACGAATTCTCTAGGGAATGGTAACCACCCTCCCCCTTGGTAACCGTGTTACAAAAAAGGCTTGGTAAGATGAGGGTTAAGTTCATTATTTACGATTTGTTCCATTGCATTAGGAGCGGGGTGTGTAAAAAGTATATTTGAGTCATTTGATATAGTCTGGTGTAAATTTCTGGCAAAAAATCCTTCGGTAAATTGGTTTTCGCAGGGGGTCCATGCCCCCCCCCCCGGCACTAACGGTCACTTAAATGTTAAGCAAACTCCGCAAAATAACCTAAAAATAGGGGGAAAGCGTAGTGTTCGAATTTGGAAAAAAATATGCATTGTAGAAGGTGTAATCTACCTATAGTACTGAATGCAAATATTGTAATTTTTTACCACATTATGTTTTGGAAGGTGGGGGAACGGGGGGACACCTACCAATTATCAGATGCACATCCAACAAGTTTACCAAATATAGGGAGAAAAATACGGGTCAGGAAAAAACAATATCGTCTCTCGTAAACCTTCTAAAATTGATTCTGAGGGTCTCAAGGAACCCCCTTCGTCTACTTAAGTGTTAATATCCATCAGTTTATATTTTCATTGTTGCACGTATTAAATGAATGAAGGGTGGTTAACTTAATGTAACAAGTTGTTGAATTGTACAAAGACGACAATCAAATTCATATTGGCTGATTTTCATTTCCGTGGCACTATAATAAGGAGTTGGCAAATGCGTGACAAGATCAAATAGAGTACGGGCTACCATGACCCCCCCCCCCCCCGCACCCCCCGGGGATTTTTGGAGACAACCATTTTTGTGAAGCTTATACCATAAGCAACTTAAATCAGGTTGTCTGCAAAAATCCCCACCCTGGGTTAAACGGCGAGGGCGCTTTTTTCAAGATGGCTGCCAAAATGCAACCACCCCCCTTCGGGAGAGAAGTACCAACATGCCTAGCACAACACAGAAACATCACAGGCACTCGATTTTGGTACCAATAGATAGCTATGGTCCTCCTATTTCCATTGATATCAAAATAAGTACCAACATGCCTAGCATTGACGTCATAAAGTTCGCATGTTAGCAAAATTTGTCAATTTCCATAGACACACATAGGGGAAAATTCAATTTTCCCCACAAATGTTAGGAATATCCAATTTTCATGCGGTTTTTGGCTCTATTTGATGGAAAATGACTAGTTTTATAAAAATGAGAGCATTTTAGTGCTATAATAATGTTTTTGAGTCGCCAAAATTGCGAAATTATCAATTTTCCACCCTATATTCAGTACATGCATTTTCATACTTTCCTCAACATATGACGTCATAGTGACATCCTAATGGGGGATGTTGGCACTTATTTTGATAACAATGGAAAGAAGAAACTCTAAGCTACCATGTGGTACCAAATTTACAGGAATCGGATGTTCAGTAACGAAAATCACAGGGGGGGTTTCGGGAGTTTGTTACAAAAATGGCTCAGGTAGACGAGGGTTAAGTCAAAACGTGACAAATATATCGATGCCTTCCTAAGCCTTGGAAGATCAACTGATGTGCCAGAGCACTCGTATGAGAGATTTGTTGAGGATGCACATTCAGAGAGCCAATTATCAAGCCCTGATTTGGTACCAGGCAGATGTGGCAGAGCCAGAAATTCCTCCACCAGATGATCATGGTTGGAAGTTAAATGATGGTGTACTAGGTACAAATGGCCATCAGGAGAATTGATGCCACAAGAGTTGTCTGACATAATAGTATAATAGAATAATCTGATACAGAAGAAGACAGTTAAGACATGACTCAAGAAGAGGATGAGGAAAGAGAAGATCAATTTCTGAATCAAAGGAGCTGCATTTAAAGTGACAGGAGGAGATATTTTTAGGATACAAATTTCTCTCAAATTTCACTGGATCGGTTATAGACCACATACCGAGAACGTTTTGAAGGTTTATTAGACAAACAGGTGCAAAAGTAAACCGCAAACCTTTTTATGAACTTGCTTGCTATCGTAATCGTTCCCCATAGAAAACCATGCTTTGACTTTCTGTCGTGTACGACAGAAACTACTAATCATCATCTTATTACATAAAGACGGTGTATTCGGCTTATTCACTTCAGGTGTGATCTAATACATTGATAAGCATTCCAAATATGTAAAAAACCGGGGTTCAAGAAAAATTGGGGGCACTTCTTCCTGGAAATCTCCTCATGTCTCTTTAAGCTCGTATACCAAGGAAACAACATTGCTTAAAAGATCGCCAATTGAACAATACCAATGATTATTCAAATTGGAAATTCTTCTTATCGTATCCAAACACAGTGGTTCTCAAATGTGATCTAGCCAGAGGTGGGTACAATGTCTGGCTGCTTCACTGAATTCTGCAAGGTCCTTGTCTGTGCATTGTTGCACCAACATTGGGCAGACCAAGAGATGCTCCAGTGTCCTGATCTGCTTCCAGGTAGAATCACTTCAGCAAGGAAACCTTTGATCGGCCGATTCTGGATCTAAATCGGCTGAGACACCGCCAATCAGCCCACGAGAAGCCAGCCCCAGGCGGAAGACGCTCACCATGCTCAATACCAATAGATGCCACTTGGATGACAGCAAGTCTTTCTTTCCACAAGCCAACTCCCCGAAACTCCTTACAGACTATTTCAAAGGACCGGACTTGCCTAAGAAACTACCCCGGACCTAAGGCCGTCAGCAGCCGGCCTCTGTCCAAACACAGGGCGCTCCACACCAGATACTTGGCAGCTATGCTCATGCATGCTACGCTGCTGCATGTATAAGTTGTCCGCAGGAGCTGGCCGAAGACACCCCGCGACAAGCCGGCAGGAGGCATCCAACGACAGGTCAAGCTTCTGGGCTGACCCCTCCCATACAGGGCAAGCATACTCCACACATGAGCAGCACAGGGCAAGCGCCGTCGATCTCAGGGTATGCGGTCATACAGGGTAATGGGGAAAAGCCCCTTGTGGGGGTTCAGGGGCAGAGACCCCGGAAGCTCTTGAGTTTAACATGTTCGAGTGCTTTCGGAGAGGGGTTATGTCCTTATCTTGAACTATGCTGAATGTTGCGGGGGTCCAGGGGCGGAGCCCCCATAGAAGCTCTTGGGTTTTAGCAGGTTTCAGCGCATCCGGAGAGCTCGCGGTTATCTCACAATCATGACGCAGATGAACTATACTGCCCCTGGCGGGGTACGGTACAGGGTTCGGAGCCCGTGGAAGCTCTTGAGTTAAATAGCATGTTTGAGTGCCTTCGGAGAGATCTCAGTAATATCTCATTATCTCGAAGCAGATGAACTATACTGCCTCTGGCGGGTGGTCAAGGTGACGGAGCCCCAGAACCTCTCAGTTTTAGTATGTTTGAGTGCCTTCGGAGAGATCTCGGTTATCTCATTATCTTGAAGCAGATGAACTATACTGCCTGTGACAATAACAAAAATCACAACAACGGTATTTTTTTTCTTTTTATTTTTCCGAAACATCATTTCACTGCCCCCTGAGGTGGTGTCCGGGGCATGTGCCCCCTCCCCTTGCCCCCTCCCTAGCTACACCACTGCTTCCGATGTGGGCCTTATAAGAGAGTGCAGTCCAAGGTGACTCCTAAGTAAACATGGCTATCACAGTGCTCCAGGGGCGCTCCAGACCAGGTCACTCAAAAGTGACGCCTGGCGCGGCCGCGCAGACGGAAAGCATACACCTGTGCCCCGGATGGACTTGCGCGCTGATGGTTCTCCTCACAATAAGGGGCGAGCCCATCTAAAGGCCCTTTGAGTCTCCCTTTGACATCTGCATCCTGTGCGCCAATTCCAAGATTGTCTTTCCAGACAAAACGACAGGCTCCCGCACTCTCAGGCCGGTCACCGACACAGATTCCGAACAGGAGAGGCATGAGCACGCTCCCCCTGGACATTCCATCCCTGAGCCCATATAGACCACAACCAAGCACCTGTGTGTTAGAGTACGTTAGTAATTTCTTAACAACAACTTATGTGGACGCGTTTGGTTGCGTCGCTACGCGTACACTCCTTGCCTGAAACTCTCGCAAGCAGGCGTAGTAAGAAGCTTGTTGCTCACTTAGTAACCATCCATCAACTCATCAAGACTCAAGAAACCATGGTTTTGCGAATTCAAGGTGATCAGTGATTAAGGAGGCTGTGGTTGTGGTCTAGTGTATAGTAAGTCATAGACCATTTTACATAAATCGCCCTCTATATACACACTTGAAAGGCTAACTACTTCATTTTTAAGTGTTTACTTTACCTCAAACGAATCCACAGGTCCATGACAAAGTATATAATTAGGTGACACTGGCATTTTGCCTTTAAAGAGGCATTAAGTGTGTAAATACACGGTGTTTCATTGTTTTTGTGGCCATTTTGAAATATGACGCCCTCTAGAGGCAGGTTAAGCAGGTCAAAAGGTGTTCAAAAAGGTGTTCAACTATTCCTTGGTGTGTTTTGGTGCGACTAAGTCGTCACATAGTGCTTGAATTTGGATCAAAAAATAAGATATATGTCAAAAAAGGGCATTAAGTGAATATTGGCCGCCATTTTGAAAAAAAGCGCCCTCACTCTTTAACCCAGGATGGGGATTTTTGCAGACAACCTGATTTTGATAGCTATATGTATAAGGTTTCCAAAAATAGTGGTCTCCAAAAATCCCCGGGGGGGGGGTGCAGGGTTTCGGTTATGGGCTCATGACCTAAAATATTACACAGCATGTTGGCGGGCAACAGCAGTGATATAGTTACGAATACGCTTCTGGCTGTGGATGTATAGTTAACACTCTTACAAACAACACTTACCTGATTAGACATTCTAAATCAAACATGACTCCAAGGGATGTTTTTACACCAAACAGATGAAACAAGAAGAGAAATATTACAATGCTGCTATTGTATGAAATGTAATTTTCTCAAAACTAAAATCGAGGCAACGGACAATATATCTGGATGTTACGGGCCTTTAATGGAGCCATGGGGAGCAGAGTAGTTGAACATATGACGTTTCGTACTAAACTAAGCTTTAATACAAGGATGTATATTTATTAATCTTACCCTGGAGATGGCCTGCGCACGTTAGTGTCGCAAAATGAACCCATGTGCTCTTGGCCGGATTTGAACAGGCGATCTTCGTATTTCTACCAGCACGACGCTCTTACCAACCGTACTGAGCTATCAAGACAAGGTTGGTAGAGGAGCGATAGATATTATCTATAGGTGTTATAGCTTCGAAAAGGTGTCCTTCGCTTTCCTAGGGGATAGCACCAGGACGGTATTTTTTTCGGTATCAGTTGGCAAGAGCGTCGTGCTAGTAATACGAAGATCGCGGGTTCGAATCCGACCAACCGCACATGAATTTTTTTTCGACACTAACGTGCTATGGCCGTTAAAAGGAAAAGGTGATTAACATCTTTTTAACCAGGTATCTTTTCAGTATAGTCTCACTGTTCAGTGTATCGTATGGCCGTGATTAACCTGTAGAGTTATTTAGGGTAACTCCCAATATTATAAATTCAATAAACCATTCACATTTCTTTGAGGTGTCTCAATTATAATTCGACACTAACGTGCTATGGCCATCTCCAGCAAACGATATAAGTATGCTTCCTTGTCAACCTGGAGAACTGAGTAATCAAAATTCCCAAAACAAATATACATCGTATATCGTCGGGTGTATTACATAGTGACGGATGTTAAACAAAATACGAATTTTTGTTTCTGAGAAATCGCATTTGAAAAATCGCGAACTCTAGAGGAGAGTCCGTACACATCCCCACATACGATTCAAACATTCAAATCCGATTAGGAAACGAAATTAACAACTGGAAATTTATTTTACTAATATTCATGAATTCTTACTTGATAAATTAGATGTAATACGTTGGAAAAGTCAACCATCATATCCGTCACACCAAAAAATACGCAAATCAGCAATTATGTTCATGACATAGTGACGGATGTTGAATTTTCAGTATACTAAAGCGTTATTCAGCATCCGTCATTATGGAAAACACCGATCGGTGTTTTCTGAACATCCGTCAAACCAACATCCGTCATCGCGAATTTGCTCAATTTGGTTTATTACATAATGACGGATGTTGAGTGGATTGCCGCGATTCACGCTTTGAACTGTAAATATAATATAAATGTCTACTAATATCGATATTTATAAATTAATTACATATTTTGCTTGTGTCGGTTATAAATTTAAGATGAGAATATTTACTAACAAATGTATTTAAAAAGCCTTGGTGGGAAATCAAGTATACACTTCTTTGACAGAGGGTTCAACATCCGTCACTATGTAATACACCAAAGTCGCTGTTATGCAACATACGTCAAAATTACAAAATTTCTAATTAAGATTATTAATTAATGAAGTGCTTGCAAGGTTCTGCACTTGGAATGTTTGAAGATTTTGGTATTTAGTACTATCTCCCTAAATGTCGTAAAAATCCAACATCCGTCACTATGTAATACACCCGACGATATGTTTTTACAAAATGTAAACACCCAACTGTTTTCAAAGTTGTGGAAGTGATTTCAATAGGGGTCCGTTTCATTATGTCTGATTTTTTTTTTACGATGCCATTGTGTCCCTTTAACGCATAAAACATCCATTTGTATACCCCTATACGGCGATCCCCTCCCCTCATAGGTTCACGGTTCAGTTCAGGTCGTGGGTTTGGAATTGTTTTAGACAAGTGATAACGAGGGTGGAAGTGTGAACGGGGAGGAAATGTCAGTGGGTGTCAACAGGCCGATGTCCATGAAACGGAAAAGGTGATTAACATCTTTTTAACCAGGTATCTTTTAAGTATAGTCTCACTGTTCAGTATATTGTATGGCCGTGATTGACCTGTAGAGTTATTTAGGGTAACTCCCAATATTATAAATTCAATAAATCATTCACATTTCGTTGAGGTGTCTCAATTATAATTCTTAGTTAAGTATCTTTTAAGTAGATACAAACGTTCCACTTCCAAAATCAAGTCCGTCCAACATTAATTCTTTGACGATCCTTTGAGAGGCAAACTAAAAGAAATCAATGCTACGCCCAGAAAAATGAATCTCAAAACACCCATGGAAACCTTCTAATTGTTGCCATAAAGCTAGTACCTAAATGCCATAATATTTCTCAGTAGAGTGAAGTCAATTGCCCGTCAATAAAGGGCTAGCAATCCGATTCCACGCAATATCATTATTTTAATTCCCCCCTGATTTCTGTCGTTGAGAGGCTTACCGCGTTTAGCTCATTGCTATCTTGTCACGTAGAGTTTCGTCTCGCTTGGATTGTGAAAAGAAAATGATTATTTTTTTTTGTTTCTTGTAAGTATTTTTTCACTCCTTGTATATATATATTGTTAGTTGTTAAACAGTTCTCACGTACCTGCAGTGTGACTGATCGTTTGGTCGAAAGGTATGGTCGTGTTTGTGTCTATTTAAAAGATATAACACTGATCATTCATCAATCTGTACCTAGTTTGGTGGGTCAATTTCGCCAGAAAATCGTTGGTTTTTTAGGAATACTAGTAGTTAGTTCTAAGGCCAATTCAAAACAAATAGAGTTGGATTATAAATTCTATAAAAATAATAATGGCAGGTGTGGCAGGAGATATAGTCCTCCGGGCTCACAGTCCCGGAACAATGGTGAACAATAGGGTAATCGATTCAGTTGACTCTTCACGCAACATTAGTTTCAAGTTTTATTCCGTTGTCGTCTATGGAGCCCGGACTATGATACCTACCGGACTATGATTACTTTCACACCGGGAATAATAGATGATACAAGAAGGACCCAACTTGAACAGAAAACGGCGGCTATTCGAAGAGAGTTAAAAATAAGGGTGTTACAGTAAAGTGACTCGCTTCTTTCTGACACACCATAAATGAATTCGGAAAACTTAACGGAATAAACCAAGTAAGCATTTACGGTTTACTTGGTTTATAGAAAGAAGTGGCTCATCTTACGAAACACCTAGTTCATGGAAAAAGCACGAAAGCTCTGCGTCTGATATCAATTGTGTGTTTGAAGCCGCATTAGGGTATTCAAGAAATCAGCCCAGTTACTGTATGGAATTCATGTCATTCATCCGTTATTTATAAAAAAGGCAACGCAAAAAGAAACTTGCAAATTCATGCCTGACACAACGCGCGCGCTCGCTGCACACACACACATACCCACACGCGTCGCCCGCTAGCGCTCACACACACATGCACACACAACCCGTATTTTGCTTGAGCAGGTTTTGTAAGAAAGGTTTATGAAGACAACAATTTGTGCCTTGTTTGTATTTGCGTGCATGTGATGTGTATGTGTGTTATAGTTTTGCACGCGCGAGTGTGCGTTGCGTGCCTATACAGTGCGCTATTGATTTTGCTAGACTCATACCCCCGCCGGCTCGCGCCGTGGCTGTAGGCCTGCTAAAACTAAACGGGGATCCGTCTGCGCTCATACAGTCCACGGTAGGGTATTTAGCCGGCTGACAATGTTTTCAGTTTGTAGACTTATGGACCCCTCTTTTTCCCCACATTCATGCTGGGGGGACATTGAATATTAAATTAATTAAAGAAACAATATACCGATGTTGAATCTTAACAAAGGCATTCTTATTATGTAATAACAGAGCCAATTTTTTGGTAAAAAATAAAGATTTGATGAAGGCGCGCGATCGCAAAGGCCTTGATTGGTTATTATTTTTGGCTTCGGGTGGACCCCTTCAAGTAAAAATCGACGTACTTATCAACCTCATTGGAAAAAAAAAAACAAACCGATTATATCGCCATCGTCCGTCGGTTTTTGAATCATTAGGGAAAGGGTACATTTCGTACTGTTTTCGCATAATCAAACGGTGTCTTGGAAAGAATAATAGCACTTTGGCAGAGGGTCATGTACAGACCTTAATTTAACATAGTTCGATTTATATATAATCGGTGCCCCCGAAGAAGTCAAGCTGATACCTGATACCTGACACGTGACTGGTACCTGACACGTGACCACAACGATTCACTCGTTACCGTTTTATAACAAACGGCAAAGCACAAGCATTCTGTATCTCCGTTGTGACAGCGTAATCGATCAAGATTTGAGACTTATACTGTGGTTTTCTGTAGTCAAGACTAGTTTCAATGCATTTGAAGGCATAGTAAAGACTATTATCAATGCATTCACAGTCATATTGTGGGTAATGACGCGACTGGCATGGCACCGCATGCTTCTAACTCGATCCATTTCCTGATCCAATATAGCAACTGTTAACTGATTTTGTAATCGGGGTTCTTCCTAGAGTCTTGGGTATCTCATGGTAGATGATTTGTTACCATTTGATCAAATTTTATTTGTAAGCCAAAACTTACCTTGCATGCATAACTTTGGGTTCAGAATTTTGACCCCCTCAACTTTGTTTACAATCCAGATTTTCAGGTGGTGAATTTCAGCTGTGCTTTTAATTTTGTTTGTATTGAAGGTACACTGTTTAAAGATGCTATATATGTTGAGGGATTTTTTTAGCGTCTGCTTTATTTTTCAAATATGTCATTCAAAACTCAGAAATCTTATGGGGCCTATATGCAAGTAGACGAATCTTCCTGTCCACCCCAACCCTCAAAAATATCCGTAAGTTTCTTGGTTGATGGGATAGGTAGGGTCTAAACTTAACCTCTTTTCCTGGGCATACCTGCTATGTACCCCCTCTTCATATCATTTAACATGCACCATAACATTTTATTATTGTAGCTGTTTTATCCGTTTTTTATCAAACAAGGCCAAAATTAAAATAAATTTTGTATCATGTAATATATACGAGGGGGTACATATTGAAGTCTTTTCCCTTTCTGTTTCAAAGACTAGTTCCGCATTTATGATCTTGAAGATCAATGATTTTTTGAGGGTTCAAAATTTTGCACCATGTGAGATCCCTCGCAACGGCCTGACAACATTGCTTTTTTTGCCATGAAACACCTTTGCATTTCTTTCTCTCTTGACTGAGTGCTTTTTATTTAATACAAATGATCTGAGGACAAAATTCAAAAATTGGGCCTGTAAACCAGATATTTTAGAAAATATTTTTTTTCGACCTGTCTACTGTAGGAGTTAGGCAGTGATCTCAGTTCTATTAAGAAAACAAAATGGGACTGAAAACTGGTCTAGCAAAGGCTATATGCCCAGACTGTCCTGCACAAAATTCAAATGGCTATAGGTACACGACATACCACAGTAGCTTTATCATTAAGTCATACACCATAGTCGTACACTACTACAACTTGGTAAATTATGCTACACCAGCAATATAGGCCTACGCAGTGTACATAATCAGTACATTTGTAAGTTGTGGCTTAATTTACTCAACAATTAGGGGCCCAGCACGCCCGTTGCCACTGTTTTCATCGTCACTGCTATTTAAAAGTTCAATCAATCATGCGTCTGTTAAATTACCTGTGCATAACTCAAACTCCAGAAACTTCACCTGCAAAGTAATCTCTATCAAACATAATACCCTTGAACATACGGGCCATGGCTACAGAGCTATGCGCTTCTGTACCATGCGCAACGATACACTCTAATATCAAAACCGCCCTATGATAATTATTATACACCCCAAAACCATTGCACTCCTGGATGGAGCCTGTAGAGTTACTGGGACTTGTGACTTCGAGCTCGATCCGTGTGAGCGCGTGTGTGTGTAATGGTTGTTTTGTGCGTGCTTGTGTGCCTGTCTTCTGGGTGTGTTTGAGGTCATTATTGTGTCGAGTGCAGTTGTTGTGTTGGTGCTTTGTGTCCATGTTTGTTTAGGATGATTTGTTTAGTGAGGTTATTGTTCTTTCAAGGTCTTCAGGGGGTGTTGATGGAGTTCATTTTGTAGTGATTTGTGGGTCTTTGTGTTTAGCGCATGAGTGGATGTGTTTGCTGATGTTAGTTTTCGCAGATCTTTGTCTCTGATTGTTGTTTGGAACCGTGACCTTTGTTGCGAAGTTACGTTTTGATTCGTATAATGTTCATTTGCAGCCACTGCTCCTTAATTTCTAAGGAGTTTGTATATGACGAGGCACATTTGTTTTGTTGTTTGGGTTTGTGTGTGCAGGCTAAGTAATAATATCTTTGTCGTTTTGAGTGTATAATGACAATATATATTCAAACAACGCACTTCGCCAACGGTATTCGATGGTTCACAACAACAATCAGAGACAATGCTACGGAAACTTCACATCGCCACTTAACACATGAATATCCTCAAACCCAGAAGACAGCCACACAATCACACACACACACACCACACACCACAACACACCACAACAAACCCACACCAAACCCACACAACACATCTATATATATATATATCTCTCCTCTCTCTATCTCTCTTCTCCTCCTCTATTTCCTCCTCTCTTCATCTCCTCTCTCTCCCTAAATTGAATGCAACCTCCATGGTTCATCCCAATTTATCTCGCTCTGCTTTCCAGCATTGGCACTCGCATGACGCATCGTCTCCTCGCCTATTCAGTACCTCCCGTGCATAACCACCTGGGGGGGCTTGCGACCCCTGCTCAGACCTGTGTCCCCGCCATCCCCCACCCCCAAACAACCCCAAAAACCCAACTGACATTTTTGAAAGTTATCTATTTTGGCACAAGCCTTGGAACTCTTCTACCCCCCCCCCCCCCCCCCATTTGTAATTGGTTACGCCACTGACCCTCCCCATTTTCTTTTTAAAAATTGTTCTAATCCATTACACAGTAAAACATCGGAACGATTTTTTTTAAAATGTCTTTAATATAAGGATCAATAATTTAAAAGATACTATCAATCATAGCAATCTTTATATAAATGATTTTGAATAAGTCCTTCACTTGTTGTAAATTATCTTGAGTACGAGTACGCGGGGTGGTGGGTGAGTTCAAATTCTTCTTATAGTATAATATCGAACTATTTCTTTCGAAAACACCTTCATTTAGGAAGCACAACTGTCGTATTTGCATCTTGAAAGAGTGGATTCGTTACACCCATTTTATGACAGATCTATTCCTGTATTTTAAGCCACTCAACATAATTAAACTTTCCTACTCACTTAAAAACTCTACTAAATCAGATTCAATGTTTACTTTTAAACAGCTAGCAGCTTCAACATGAATTAAAATTGTAAAACTGGCATGAACCGAGTTGGCTAAGGAGGGAAAATAGGTATGAAAGAGTATGACTTAAAGGTTCCTTTTGATTCGTGGAAGATAATAGCTGAGACAATGCGCGTGGTAATCCGTTTACGAACAAATTACTCTATTGCATATAATTTGAATATTTTTGTTTATAATGCACTTACTTAAATGCTTTTATAGTATGTATGCATGATAATAAAACACATTTTAAACATCATAAAATCAATGTTTATATTGTATCTGCACTTTATATAACCTTATTCGATACGCCTCAAATGTGTGCCGTACTTGTTTAAAGTTAACAGGCTCTATCTCCATTTCCATCTCATTTATACTACGTGAATTAAAAAAAAATCAAGGATTAAAGATGATTTTGACCTTAATGCAATCACTATATCATAGATTTAGTGTTGTTTTTATAAAACACGTCTAATATACTTCCAAATGTTGAAAAAATGAAAGAGATCGATCAAATAATAAGTCAGATATGACCAAATTTGTAAGCACACCCCCTTTTTCGCCATTAAGCTTGTGTTTGTGAGAATGTACAATATGAATATCATAATGCCTTTGTCAACTTAATGCTACATTTTCTTGATTATTTCAACTACGGATTAATCAATGAATGTATTTATACTAATGTGCCATCTGATATGACGAATCCAAACACCAATTCACCTGTTGCAGAGCAAGAAAACAAGATCTTCCCATTGTTTAGGATATTGCAAAGAGTTTAATCCCTTTAATTGGCATAACTTGTATCTATACCTGGATTACAGTAGTAGTGTTGAAAGTAGTAGTGTTTTCATTTACACATCAGGATTAATTGGGTGAGATTTTGTGTGAACATTAATTTTTTTAATATCAATGAAGGAGATTATGGCTATTCATAGATCAATTAAACAAATTTAGACAATAAAATTAAACAAATCTAGTTTCCTACCACATAGCCACTAGTTTTTTTATGTTGCATAAACTATATTGTTTAAAATAAGCTTGGGGGCCACCCTGATTTTTTACTTAAAAAACAAAATGGCGGCCAAAATATTAATTTTGGCTAAAAATGCATATTTCCGTCGTATAATGCGCACAAAAACTCAGAATTCCCCCTTTTAATATACAAAGACACAGATCTTGGCCTTGACAAAGGAAAAAAAAAAAAATTTTTAATATCGGTGACCTACAAAATTCAAATGGCCGCCATGAACGCTCTATACAGCTATACATGACCATAAAAGTAATTTTCGGATTATATTCGAAGTGTGAAAGATGCCTTATTAAGTTATTTTTGAGCTTCTATCGCAAACTCTACAGGGCTATAATCTTGCTTCAAAATTGAGCCCAGAACAATCAAAATGGCTGCCAAAATACCAATTTTGAATCCATTTTTTGGCTAAAAAGGTATATTTCGTTCGTAAAATGCACACAAAAACTTGAAATTTACCTCTTTTAATGTACATATGCATAGGCCATTGCCTCCATAAACTTCAAATTTCCATTTTTTTATCACGTGACCCAAAAATTCAAATGGCCGCCACAAACGTTAAATACAAATAAGCATTATTACAAGTTTATTCTTCAAGATATGATCATATTATTGTAAATGATGCATTATTAACTTGTTGTTGATCTGCTACCGCAAATGATAAATGCTTATCACTTTGCCTCACAATGGCAGCCAAAAAAGTCAAAATGGCGACCAGGATACTAAGTTTATCTTATAATCCACTATACGTATTGCCGTCGTAAAATTTGCACACAAATCTTTTCATGTACCAAAGAAGGTAAATTTTCAATTGCATCACGTAAAGCTGTAGAAAAGACTGTTTCCGGGTGTGGCCGCACCCTGGCTTGATCTGCGTCAATGTTTTCTTTTCTTCATTACCATACGTGAAGCCCATGCAATATCTGTTTGTGAAGCTAGCAACAGTACGTGATGCGAGGTGACGAACAATAATGTGCCAAGTCAATGCCTTAGATTTTAAACCTGAACCATAGGATAGGGCTTGCAAGCTGGAACACTCCGAATAGAAAGCAAGCTCCATTCAAGGTATGGCTGGTCACATGAGCCTAACTTGGTGTGATACTACCTCTGCCTGGAAGTCTTCCACTGGCGGGATGTGTAGTTGGGCGACTAACTCCCAACTACCGCAATTCTTGTTTTTTCTTGTAAGCCACAGCGCATAGTTAGCTCTTAGAGCTATTCTTGATACAGAGTGCGGTACCTTCTGGTACCTTTGTCAGCCCAAGGAATTTGAAGCAGGTTCTGAAGCAGTCTGGTTGGGGAATCCTCTGGACCCCACCTCTACTGGGAAGTATTTCAACTTCCATCCAGCTTCTTGTGCTTCTTTGATAAGGTCTTCATTGCACTTCTTTCAGTGATTATGCCATATTCTTTTCTGCTGGTACTGTCAGCTCAATGGCAACCTCTTCATTCCTTGCAGGATAATAGATGGTGACATCTGGTCTCAGTGGTGATTATTTTTGGTAGGAATTTGATTGGGCGTCTGTCTTCACCCCACACCACAGTCTATTCTTCACTCTTCTTTCTTCCCGCCAGGTAACAATGCCATATTGGGTGCCCATGTCTGCTATATGCCAGTTTTTATTTACATGTCATCCTCTTTTTGGAGGGGTTCTAGCTCTAATGATGGCTAGCACTAGCTGATGGTCAATCTTACGAAGGACTGTACCATGTCTCCAGTTATGCCTTCCGTACTGGCAGCAGTTGTATATGTGCATTATAGTGCATTGTTATATCACACAGAGCACACGATCCAAGAGCATGTTTACTCCATGTCTTCAGATTGACTAGTGTAGAAAGTGTATCCTATATAGTGTTTATGGTAGAATTTCAGCATTTCTGGTGACCAGGAGTAGAGCAGCTTATCCCACCTGATGTCCGTTTGCAATGACATATCTCCCAGCATAGCCATCTACCTTTTTTGGGCCTTACTGTATAGGGATACAAACATCTGTTCCTGTGACACTTCTTTCACAAGTGCAGACCGGGTATTTCTGTGTACTTTCATGTTCAACTTGTCAATGCCTTTCCCAGACTTCGTTTAACCGAGGCCTTGTCGGCTATGTTGCCTTTTGCAAAGTTCATTGATATCTTTCCCTTTCATGTAGCTCTCTTACCCATTCCAGTTCAATTTTTCTCCCGTCTAGATACCATTGCAGTGTCCGTATACAAATTCCGTTTCTGATTCTGCCGCATATTTCAAAATGTGGTTCTTCACAACAACTTGCATACATTTTAGGTGGATAGAAATGGCCTTTAGTTGTTTCTGTTCCTGTACACGATGGATGGATTGTGCCACTTCTTCCGGTATCGAGTTTCAAGATTTATGGCAAGTGGGATAGGGAAGCCGTAGGCGATGAACTCCCGTGCAATTCGACTAACGATATGGTTTTTGAATATACACAACTTCCTATGCTGTTCACCTGGTGAGTCTTCGCCAAGAGATCCTCTAACTTGGTCTCCACACATGATCGCATCTCTTTGTTACTGGGGTCCTGGAAGATCTCTTGGCCAAGGAACCTCATGGATGAAGGTGAGCTTTTTTCTATCTAAGCATAGATGAGTATCATAGGGTGCATAATGATGTCGATTCCTTCCCATTTTGACGGACTACATAGATTTCTTCATGATCAGACATTTACACTTTGTAGACTTCGCCTTCATTGGTCTAGTCCACTTTAGAAAGGTCTTTGCTAGTCGGAATAGCTCTTTGAATCATCTACACTACTGGCTATTATGGTATGGTCGGTCCTGCATAGGGCTTTCTGAGTCTATATGTAGCGGTATCTACCAGGTTTCCTATGTACTTAAGGCAGGAAAATAAGAAAGGAATGACTAGATTTTTGACAGCATTTACAATATTATGCAGAATGTTCACGTTTTCCAAGTAAAGGGTTTCAATGATTACCAGGATATTTAACCCTTAAATTTCTAAATGCTATATTTTCCACTTTTCAAAATTCACAGAGCGGTGATTGTCTGGTTGATAGTAAGGAACGTAAGCGATATATAATCCTGGACTTTAAGTTATGAACACCATCAATGCTGTGCACATCCAAAGAAAAGTTCTAGCCAGGGTGCGGCCACACCCGGGCATGGTTTTCAATCTCTTTTTTATAGGGTTACATGATACAATTGGAAATTTACCTTATATGGTACATCAAAAAGAAGAAATTCTGAGTTTGTGTATGTGTTTTACGACGACAGTACATATCTTGGATTATAAGACAAAATTGGTATCCTGGCCGCCATTTTGTTTTTTTAACTGCCATTCGGAGGCAAAATGATAGCTTTATATGATTTGTGGTAGCAGCTCAATAACAAGTGAATAATGCATTATTTACATTATGAAAATATCTTGAGGAATATACTTATAATAATGCTTATTTGTATTAACGTTTGTGGCGGCCATTTTGAATTTTTGGGCCACGCGAACAAACAATGAAAATTTGAAGTTTATAGAGGCAATGGCCTATGCATATGTACATTAAAAGATGTAAATTTCAAGTTTTTGTGTGCATTTTAAGACGGAAATATATCTTTTTAGCCAAAAAATGGATTCAAAATTGGTATTTTGGCAGCCATTTTGATTGTTCTGGGCTCAATTTTGAAGCAAGATTATAGCCCTGTAGATTTTGCGATAGAATCTCAACAATAAGTTAATAATGCATCTTTCACACTACGAATATAATCTGAAATTACTTTTATGGTTATATATAGCTGTATAGAGCGTTCATGACGGCCATTTTGAATTTTGTAGGTTACGGATATAAAAAAAAAATCAATTTGTTTCCTTTGTCAAGGCCAAGATCTGTGTCTTTGTATATTAAAAGGGGGAATTCTGAGTTTTTATGCGCATTATACGCCAGAAATATGCATTTTTAGCCAAAATTGATATTTTGGCCGCCATTTTGTTTTTTAAGTCAAAAATCAGGGTGGCCCCCAAGCTTATTTTAAACAATATAGTTTATGCAACATAAAAAACTAGTGGCTATGTGGTAGGAAACTAGATTAGTTATGACCTGGGATGTACCTGTCTAAAAGGGGTGTGCTTACAAAATTGGTCATATCTGGCTTATGTTTAAAATGTTTAAACTGGCTTTATTAAACAACAAATCTATGATTCAGTTACTTTATCAAGGTCAAGGTCATCTGCAACCGTTGCACAATTTTTTTTTATTCACGATATGCAATGCATCTAATCATATGCGATGATGCGATTAAATCTAAACATACTCGCAGGGACGTTTTACAATTATGGATGTACTTATTAATAATGATGTTCGTGTGTAGATAAAAACAAAACAAAACAAAAAACATACGACATATTACCAAATTCAAGGACGATTTTGATTTGTGAAAATGTTTGGACAACTATCGTGCGTAAATTCTTTTTCGCAATATCTATTGTACTAAATCTGATACTAATCCTTTACTTATCAGTGATGCGTTGGCGAGCTCTGAAAACCTGCATGCATGGGTTTTACACACATACTGGCGGCGCATTTTAAAAGAACCCATTCATTCATTCATTCATTCAACGCCACTGAGAGGGACACCACCTCCTACGAACGCGAATCACTGGAGTAAGGTAGCTTATAAGCAGTGGAGTTTGGGGAGTGGATATTATTGTTATTACTTTTTTCATCGCCTGGACCGTGCGTTCAGCAATACCTAGCTGTACATAATGATGATGCGGTGGTTACTTCTTGTTTGTATAGTTTATATTTGTAGTTTAGGTAAGTTTACAAATATTTCTTTCTTTTACTTTGTCTTCGTCTATTGTATTAGGAACGGATTATTGTTAAACTTTTACTTGTGCAAGTTTAGCTCTCACACAGGTCTTTTCTCAGCATTTTTTCTGAATATCAGTATGGTCGAGGTAATTTTTTTTTCAGACAGCTCTTGTAATTAAACAACAAAAGTATAAAGGTCTTATAAGACGAACTTGCACTCATCATCGCCATTTATATAAAATATCAAGTTTGCTGTAAATGATTGGCACATAGTGAAAATATTTTAGAATTATTCTAACACTTGATTCTCAGACAAAAACGGAGTTAAATGAATAAAGATTAGTAAGGTAAAGAGCAATATGCGCTTTTGCTTTAAGTAATATAAAAATGCAAGATAAATATATGGAGGAAGTGGATAGAACTGTTACAATTAAGCTTGTTTATAATAATTTCGTTACAAAAGTACACGTACACCACAACATTAATTTGTAAGAGTATAAGGATTTTGTGTCGATTATACTTCTTACGTTTAATTTTTTAATGCCGTTATACAGTTTCATATAGAAATGGGTTAATGAAAACGGTTCATAATCATATTGATTTGATTTTTAATTTGCATCCTAGCTATTCGAGCATAATAGATCGTTTCCTTATACCCATGCGTTAAAGGTGCGTGTTCCGATCGTCTTTGGGACCCCCCTGATTTACCCGGAAGTAGTATCGATTTTGATATCAGATGAAAGGCCGTATTTTTCTCATTGTCGTCCTGAAATTTGAGCCCTCGAATCCATTTCATTACCAAGATATAAACAAAAAACAGCCGTTTTAGTGGTTAACCACTTTTAATAGCACCGTATTGAATAGGGCTTTGCAACATGCATTATTGCGTCTACCTTCAAAACCGCAAGTTTGTTTCCCACGGTACTTGACGGGGTGTATGTGCAAGTGCCAGGCTCTCATATCAAGTAGAGAACACAATACACATAAATCGGAACAACCACCTTTAAGACGAACCGAATCATATTAAATCGCTTGGACAAGCGTTTATTTTTGGCAAATTTGAATTCCACCACTTGTAGCGTGCCTTTTGTTCGTTCTTACTATTTTTGAATATTTTTTAAATCAGATTCCTAAAATTGTAACACATGACGATAATTATACAATCGATCCTTACAGCTGAAATTTTAGTCTCAAAACAAAGTGGGGAAATGTGGTGTAACTCGATTTTATGCAGGTGTGTGGTTTCACAGCTTGAAATGCTCTTAGAAAATGTGTCTTGGTATACCTTCATATTCATACTTAGGATACTTTTATTCACATATAATGTAGATTTAATCCAGTGCTCTTTTTGTACACCGTGCGTTCACATTAGAAAAAAAAAAGAAGTCGTCCGTCCACTGGGACTAAATAACCATGATACAAACGACTCCTAACGCTATCACTACCAAAACTCACTAGCACTCAATGAGCTGAGGCTTGAAAATGCACTAAGTCTAAAAAGATGCGATGACATCATCGTATCAACACGAAATCGCTGGCCGGGCCAGCGACTCCCTCGTGGCTTGCCATCCCGCCCAATGGGAAAATGGTGCGCCGGAGGCCCCGGGTTCGAATCCGCCACGGATGTCTAATCTTCTTTAGCTTCTATCCCTTAACCCCTTCCCCTCCTCTCTGGAGTTAGGGTTTAAGCAACATTAGATATAATACTTAGTTGTTGAAGAATAAATGTTATTTGTTTGAGGTGGCATTGTGTATTATATTTTGTTATCTTTGTATTTGTCATAGTAAGTCATATAAAGGTAAACATTTATAGCAAATACCATCTACTAACTACAGAAAATCCTCAAAAGGACCACATTACCCAACGTTTTTTTGCATATAAAAATAATGTGTTGAATAAAAAAGTTGAACGTTTCATAAACGTGATCCAGGAAAATCAATATAGAAACATTTTATTGTTCTCCTTCATTTAATATTTGATCCGATTTTAGGAAATTGTTCCAAACAATGTAAAAATGAAGCGTTTTACATGCCGTGTGAATTATTGAGCACAAATCCAAATAGACCAATATGAGAAAATCTTTTGGAGAGATTGAAATGGTAGAATAAGTACCAACAACACATTTTCAGTGTAATTTGGGAACTACAGTGTTAATAGAAATTCACAAATTATAAATAAATAATGATCATGAAAAATCGTTAATTTAGTAGAAAGGAGCAAAAATAATTTCTACCCACACTCGCCAAAAGTATTGCAACATTCAGAAAAAAAAATCAAATTGTACCACGGGTTCCCAACTACACACGACATATTGAATGCTAAAATTGTGTTTTTAAAACAGATGGTATCCCCCAGACCCCACAAGTGCAAAAAAACTATGATGTGATCGCCATGTTCCCCAAAATATAGGACTGCTCCCCAAAAACTGTTAAGAAATGAACAAAGGCATTTTGTGAAAAAGAAAAGTACGCATAGGTCTTTGTTGGTATGCTTTTTAAAGCCAAATGAAATACATTTCGTCGTATCCATGGCCGGTCATCTGATAAGTACAAAGCAAATTAGTCTTTGGTCATATAATTCCACTTTAAGCTTAGCATATTGCGTAGTGTAGTGTATGTACCGGTATGACTTAAACTAGGCCAGAAACATGACAGAATTGAGCCAGACTTTTCCTTGACTTTTCCTTGATTTGGTATACAAGCCACAAAAAAATACAGAACAAGATTTAAAAAATAAAAAAAAAAATAAAATAAAGAAAAAAAATGTATAAGTAAGAAGAAAAGGAGGGGTAAGAAAGTAAAAAAAAAAGGTGTTGCGCAATAAAGAAAATTAGGGAAGAAAGAAAATGAGGTGAAATAAAGAATTCAAGGTGAAAGAAAGAAAATGAAGGTGAAAGAAAGAAAGAAAACATGAGGTGGTAAACAAAGAAAAAGAAGAAAGAGGGGAAAGGGAGAAAGGAAGGGCGAAAGAAAGAAAAAATGAGGTGAAGAAAGATAAAAGGAGGTGAAAGAAAAAAAAACTGAGGTGAAAGAATGAAAAGAAAAAATGAGGTGAAAGAAATGGAACGATAGATTAAGATAAAATTTTCTGATTTATACAGGGCGTATAAACAAAACAGCACCAAAAACTTTCCCCCAATTTGTTGTTAAATTGTGTGTAAAATCGAAACAAAGCCTTTACTTTACATATTTAAGACGTGGCAAAGGTGTGTTTGGAAAATTACAAACTAAAACTCTGAGTCAATGTATCCTAAATTTGATCAAGGGTCTTAACCCCTCGTCTTACCAAAGGGAGTAACCACCCCAAGTGAACTTTGTTCCGGTGCGCTAAAATGCCAAAAGCTTGCCTAAAAAGCTTCTAGGTAATCATTTTCTCATCCTTTCTGGTCATTTTAGCGAAAAAAATGTGAATGTAGCACCTTCACCGGGGTTAGGGTATGCCGTCAAAGTCGAAGGGTAAGGGAGGGGGGTGGTTGCCACCCAATGATATTTCAGGGTGCATGTTTTTAAATGTTATGCACAATATGGCTCTAACACTCCATGTTTTTGTAAAACTAGTCATTTGCCGTCATTTAGAGCTGAAAACCGCATGAAAATCAGATATTCCTAACTTTCTTCTTCGCCTATTTTTTGTGGAAAATGTCAATTTTGCCGACTCGCGGACTTGATTACGTCATTGTGACGCCATTCATTTACGCCTATCTTGGTATAAATGAAAAGAGGAGGACCATAGCTATCCACTGGTATCAAAATCATAATCATCGGGTGCTTTATAACGAATTCTCGATTATTCTTGGTAATCTGTTTTACAAAAAAAAAAAGGCTTGGTAAGACGAGTGTTAAGAAATTGAACGGCGAAAAGAGGTCAACATAAATAAATATAGAATGAGTTTCCCAGCCTATTTAGTACAATGCCATCAGTCAAATTAACCGAAAAACAACAGTAAGTTTGGCGATGTAGACCAAAACCGAAATAAAAATGAACCGGAAAGGTAAGATTTGTTGTTTTGCTTAACCGATATCGTATCACATTGCATATGTTTATCGTGGTGAATGACACTGCAGTGTTGTATTAGCCCGTCTTAAATGACGCGATATGAGAAAGATAAATATAGACCAAAAGCGTATTTTATGTTTTTATCAAAATATTATTTAAAGGGATTTAGCAATGAATCACAAACTTACATGTGTTGAATACTTGTGCGCAAGACTGCCAACAGAGCCCTATTGAAATGCTGCTATAATAAATGAGATAATAGAATACAGAATCAAGCCAATTAGGTGAGCTTTTAAATTTAAAGTTGCGCGCATGGGATGGCATGTCCCTAAAACAGACACCCGAGATAGAACTTTTGTTAAACAGGTGTCTCTGGAATGCTATTGTGTTGGGTACACCATCTAATATGCAGTTACTGTTGTGTAGCCACTCCATTGGATAGGGTCATTTCACGGAAGGCAAATTATATTGGATGGACTTTTGTTTGCCCTCCAGATCTTCCAAGCATACGAAGAACACAATACATGCACCTGGTTCACCTGAAAATTTAAGCTATTTCTGCAGGTGACTCTTTTATGCAGGTTTAAAGACTGCGGGACTGTATACTCCAAAACGAAGAGGAGTTAGTACTGTTGCGTCACGAAAGAGAAAACGAGCAAGGGCCGATGTTCTTCGCCCTTTTTCAGCAAGTCGAGCACTTGTGTCAAGAATGATATAAAAGGCTCATTTTTGACATTTCTGGGCAATTTTTAAAAAACTTTTTGGTAATCATTTACTAAATAGAATACATATAAGTCCAAATATGTGCAATTAAGAGGATATATGATTCCATTGCTAAACACTTTAATGCAATATATCTAACATTTAGTGCTTGCTTTTGCCGATAGACATTACTGACTTTCACATCTTTCACGGGTAATGACAACACATATTAATTTACTTCGAGAATAATCGTGTCTGAGATTGTTATATTTATTTAAATAAATCATAACATTCTAATGATTAAAACGAAGTATGTTTAACTAAATGTGACATACCAATCACAAGTTGTGAGCAAACAGATCAAACGACAATTTTGGAGTCTCTACAGGATAATTTAAATTGTCTGTTATGTAGAGCGTAGTAAACAATAGTTTGCACTGACTAGATAGACTGCTTCGTTATTGATAGAATATGGCAAAATGGATATCATCCCTCCCATGACCTATTTTGGAATGACAGTGCATTTAAAGCGGTGCAAGCCATTCCTTTTCTGCATGTTTTAACTTGCGTGCTGATAAACTCATTGTATGTTTTAATAACAGAACGCTAGGTGAATTGATATCCATTTTATATTTTCTCAATTCGTCAGTTATTGAAACAGAAAGTTTAATTAATGATTTAATAAATACCTTTCAAACAAATTAATATTTGAAAAATTCAATAATTCCATAGACCAATTAACTTTATTTTGGCTTCGTTAATATTCAATTCGGTGGGTTCAAAAACGACAAAGGTAAGAATGATACTTCAACTGTGGGTGTAAGAAAGCGGTTGCTACCCAAAATTAGTATTGATTTCAATTAATCCGCCATAGTAAGACGAGTTGACAAGCGTAAGGCTCATAACTCAGTGAAATGCAATGGCAACATGTTATGATGTCATACGCTTTGAGAAGTTATTATTGTAGTAATTGTACAATGTACTTAACAAATTACCTAGCACTTCAGATTGAATTTACATACAACGGGCCTATTAAGATAAGATGATGTACTTTGATCGTCCCGTTCTGATTCACTTTCAAGAGCCGCAACTATATAATATCCAAGAACATACTTAATTGAAATAAAATTTCCTATCTATCCCTATATACCTCCCCCATACCTCTCTCATTTAAACACAAAGGAACACTAAAAGACCAACTCAACTTATTGTACAAGTTGTACAAATCCCAAGTATGACTATCTTAAACATCATTTAAGAACCGTTTCGTTATTACGTTGAACATGCTGTTGTAATACCGTTAGGCCATTTCCCTCGATAAAACTTTTGCGAGGTTAGCTGTCCCTTTCTTATTTAGCCAGTTATTTGGATTTACTATCAATTTACCTGAAGAAATTGTCTCAAGGTGTCAATGACCTACTGTCCAATTAACATCGGTTTAACGCGGATGCCTTCGTAACACCAATTCTCTTTTCTCTACGTGTTATATTCAGTTTCTTACATTGTATTTGATTCTTGTTGGACCGATACAACGTAACCCTGTTCATTCAAGCATGGAATCTGCACTTTGCTCAATTACATTGACCTTGCGTGACAAAGTACATTATTCGATTGAAAACTCAAAATATTTATTAACCTAATGGTAAAATAATCAGGTAATTGACATTGTTCATTATTATACCACGACTTTCTTTAATGTAACAGGATTAAAGACTAACACAAAAATGATAGTCAACCATTTTTGGTATCTCTAACTCTTCATGTTCAACCAAGAAACCGTTTGTTGATTTTCTCGTCCTGAGCTAGAGATATTTTCATTATAAATATATCTGAATCTGTAGTTCATAATAAAAGCTCCTAGTGTACCTGCAGACATTGCAGAGAAAACATTCAAAACAAAAAGAAACCTTCTTTAAATATTTGCCTACAATTTTCTGTTAAAATAAAATACGTGCGATACAAAATGGTGGCATTTTAAAAATAATTTTCTTCTAAAACCGCGAAATTGATCAATATTGCTTTTTGATTCTTTAGATAGTGCTCTGTTTTAACACTCGTCTTACTCAGACATTTTTCCTACACCCAATGCTTATGAGTTTGGAGCTAGAAGATGACTAGCTATATCGTCCTTTTATTTCCATTGACACTGGAATGAGTACAAACATACCTAGATTTACGTCACGATTACGTCATAAATACTACGAGTCGGTAAATTTGTCAATGTCCACAGACATACAGTGTATAATTCGCCAAACTCCAATTTCGCACCACAAAGTAAGGAATATCAGATTTTTATGAGGGTGTTTCGACTTTCAAATAGCAAATGACTAGCTTTTTAAACGTAGAGCTTTAGAGCCATACTGTGCAGAACAATTTCAGAGTTGTTGCCATAAGTTATTCTTATATCGTTAGTATGTGGATGACTGGATTTTTAAAAACGGGGATCAATATTTCACGATATTTTCAATAAGCCTCTTTAAGGAAGTTTCATTCCCTCAACTACTAACCCTTGTAAGGTGTTGAATTACAACGTCACATGATTGCAACCAATGAACTGTAGATATAAAATAGTCATTGATAAAACAAATGGTGTGGGAAGCATATTGACGTAGAAACTAGAAGCGGGCAACTTACAGATGTTCAGCGTCTCCTGAGATATGTTGTCGTCTATTCAATTTAACATGTCTTCGCTATATAAGTAGAGCAAAATAGTTCTTTGGGTACAGGAATATGGAACATTGAGAGAACAATACTGGAAAATATCGAGAAAATAAGGGTGCATTATTTAATTCCTGTGTGATATATTGTTATTAAAAGAAAGCAAATTAATATAAATCTGTTTTATGACGTGCTCTCTATAACAAATACCGTTACAGACAGCCGTCGTACATTCTCTCTGAAAATTACATAAACATGCATACATTTGTAACATAATTTGTTATACTAAACGGCATAACGCGCCATCCAAAAGGAGGAACTTTAGGGTGAATGAAATTTCTCACTAAAATAGTAACTGATATACATGAAGGGACACTAGTCACTATTTTAGGGACAAATTTCATTCACCCTAATATTGTAACAAGTGTACATAAAAGGATAATTTAACCTTTTGCCCACCAAATTCTCCTTTTTGGTACCCGCCCTTTTTCAGGGAAGAAGTATCAACATGCTGGGTATGATATCAGAATGCAACCTCTTTCCATTTATAGCAAATTAATATCAGCATGCCTATTATACATAATTTCGCCAAAAAGATGGCACGGCACCAATACTGTCATTTTTTTCTAAAATTAGAATGCAGTTACCGGCATTTACGGTAGTTTAAAGGCGGCCCTTCCCTTGTTTGCGTTTTAGTACTTCCTATAGCAATTACAAAATAATGAAAAAAAAGACGTATTATGTGACTACAGATGACCGAACACCACACAGACGTGACCAAAATCATCGGGGAATTCTCCACGTACACTTAGAAATAATGCATTAGCTTATTCACCTATACCATCGAGTAATTGTACAAACAATTAACAACGTATGGAAATCACTATGATACGATTATCAAGGCCATAGCAATCACGCCGTGAATCCGGTAAAGTGTCATTAGTATAAAGTATAATCATTCCCACTTTGTAAAGCGATTTTCACTAATTAGACATTCAAATGAAAGGCTGAAGTTCATTTACCTATTAGTGTCAGCAGGTCGTTTATAGCTTTTGAGAGGATGATGTTAAAGGCTACTATCAGTGATTTGCTAAATCAGAAAATCGAAAAAATCATTAAAATCAGATTTTGCATTTCTATAACACGTATTGGTACCTAAACATATCCCCTACAAGTGCTAAGACTGCAAGCAACCTAATAAGGACAAAATCATACATTTTAGTCATCCTGTCCGTTCGGACACTTACTACAACACATAATTGAATGGAGATTCATATCTTAGAGCACTGCTGTTTTCTTCCTTTTCTGTTTAGTTTTCAGTTGCATAAAATAACGTAAAGGTCCCAGGAAATGAGATGATAAACCTACTCCAAATCTTTACAGGATATTCCATTCCAATAAACGGGCCAGAAAAAAAAATGCACTACCAGTGACATCATTAGTGAAACTATTGATTTTCAGTCAGTGTCATGAATAGATTCACACCAGTCACCTTGAATTTTCTATTACTCTCTGAAAAATCAATAGTTTCACTAATGATGTCATCACCAACCCAAATATTGAATGCTTCCTCGTCCCTCCTTGTAGACTTTACACAAACCACATCAATTCTATTTGCATTCCTGGGACCTTTAAGAGAATTCTACAGACTTGTACTTCAATTATAAGCTATTTCTGCAAATTTCAAGTATTTTGAATCTTTCTGGTGAATCATTGATAGTGTCTTTAAACTCAACCTTTGTCTAACCAACCTATTTCTGTAACGCCTGTAAACGGAAGGGGGATACAATCCTCTAATTTTGCTAATCAAACACCATATGGTAGTGGATTTCCCTCATGCTATTAATAAATAATAGTCGTGGCAATTTGTCTTGTGTGATCAAGGAGCAATTTTACCCTATTACAGGCAATGTATATTGTTATTATGGCCTTAGTACGTTGCATATTTATATCTGTCACATATTTTAATAGAAGCAAAACAAATATCGAGTGGTGCACCAACCTAAAACACCCCATTCCCATTTTACTCAAATTTTGACTACCTGCTAGGAATAAAAAGCAGACGCGCCAATTTTAAACTAAAAGGATGATCTTACAAGTGATTACGAATAACGGAAGCCGTTTCGTAGTTCATTTCATGTTTGTTTTTAAGAAAACGGTAACGGTTGCAATCTTTCAGGTATACATACATGTACATACTGAACGCACTTCTTGAACATTCTTGAACACAGTCTATATTTTTAATCCGTATATTTTTCTATTGTTTTGCTTAAGTAATTGTTAAACTTGGGTTCATTACCCATATTGAATAAGCTAACTTTCTTTTATTCGACAACAAATTGTATTTTAACAGCATCCTAAATTACAGTTTTCATACTGCAAACATAAATATCTAGACAAATTGTGCATGACGTACACACATCAACTGGGCCTAATTCAGTACATTCGTGCAGAATTTTATCAAAGAACCATCCTTTGGCAGAGTGGGCCCCGAGTTGGCCTATGGCGACACTAACTCAAACAGATTTTGATTAAATCAAACACTCAAACAAATTTATTATGTGTTGAAATGCATTTATTATGACATATGTCAATTATTGTTGACCAACACGTAAACTGCAAGCCAATGATGGAGACATCTAGCAAATTAATTTGGAGTGCTAGAGCGCAGATACTGGAAGCGTTGTCCCATAATCATATTGGAAATCACTTCATTATTATCTAGACTGAAAATCAACAATCTTAAAGCCTAAATCTTAGTCTAGAGGCGATACATTTAACCATATTATGTGTTATCAATCTCTGGCAGAAACCAAAGTCAATGATGGTTAATCATAAAGATGGTTTGGAGAATAACCTATAATACGCTAGAATAAACAACAGTGTTCCAGAAAGAAAAGTCTAAATTCAACAGAAAGAGAAAGATACAGAGAGAGAGAGAGAGAGGGGGAGAGGGAGGGAGGGAGGGAGAGAGAGAGAGAGAGAGAATAAAAAATTCAACAACAAGTTTTGATGTTTTTTTTCGCACTCTATTATATCAAATATTTTAAAAACTGTTTGTGTAGTGCTGTATACCATTAAAAACGCCCATTTCCTCGACATTACAATAATATCCCGTTTCTAAGGGATGCACCATTGGACTTCAAGGTGGGTGGTACAACGTTTTTGAAAAAAAAAATCACCCACCACATGAGCAAAAAGTAATCCCCACTTTCCATTGAAAACAATTACCCACAGCTTATAAGGTAAAAAAAAATGCTTTCTGAAAAAATAGACAAAAACAATTCCCTGTTACTTACATAAGAAACATCTATATAACCCATAAAATTTGCATTTATTTCTTCTCTACATTGAGGGGTAGGAATTTGCCTAGTTTGAGAAATGAGGACACATTTTGTGATGCCTGCACTACCTTTACGCATGCATGAAACGGCCGGTGGACTGACGTCGACGTGCTTCATTCACAAATTAACCTTATACCTATTCAGTTTATTTTTAGACTGTTACCCAAACCTTTATGGAGGTCTATTACTATTTTATTATTAATTAACTTGCTTAATTCAAACAAAGCTTAACCCATAAAATATATTTCGCTTTTAAAAAAAATGATCGTACCTATCAAGTGAACTCATTCAGAAATTTCATTTTTTTTTAAATCAAATTTGCATGGGAAAATGTGTTTTGGTAAGCGAACATTGCAAATAATAATAATAATAATAATAACAACAATCAGTTTTTATATAGCGTTTGATCCCCGTTAACAGGCTCAAAGCCCTTTTGCAAATTGTTTTTCATTCATTCATTCAGATTACTTTATTTTCATTCAGAACATGTTTCATATGATACAAATACAAAGCATAGACGATACAATAAGCAAGTATTTTAGACAAGAATAACAATTCATGATCATTGTAATAGTTGATAATATACATTATTCGTGTTAGATATGATACAAAGCAATAGATAATATGACAGAAATTTGTAATCAAATAACTCACGGTCAATGATATAATATTGATAATATAAGTAAAGCATGGCAATAGTATAATCAATAGTCTATACACAAAAAAATGGAATAAAGGAACAATGTAGGAGTATCATAAGGGCAAGTCTGACGAGGAAAGATCAAAATAAACCCCGGGGGGCTTTAGCGTTTGATCCTACCCCTACTTATAAAGAACAACGTTTGAAACCATAGTCATTATAAGGACAAGGACAAACAACGAACAGGACACAACAACAAAACAAGGACAGACTAAGGGTAAACAAGATGTGATCCAGAATAGCACGTTAAACCAAACACATGTAAAAGTAAAAAAAAAAAAAAGTACATTAGAAGCACTATTCGTGATTATAATTAATAATTAGTTGTTTCTTATATTTAAGTTTAAAGCTACTTAAGGTTTTGCATGTTGTAAATGATTTGTCAAGTTTAATCCAAACGTTTGGGCCAACATAAACAAAATGAATTACGGATTAACAAGGAAGGATTCATTTAGGAGTCTGGTAATGATGTGCATTACGTGTATTATAGTTGTGTACTTCACTGTTTTTGTGAAGAAGCCATTGGAAAAATTGGGTAGATTATTGTGAGAATAACGGTACATGAAAAGCGCTATTTGGAGTTTATTTATATCATATGTTCAGTGTTTTAAGTCGTGAAATAATGGTTTGGAGTGGGAAAGATGAGGCAAATATTATGCCGCCTTCAAGAAATCGTCACAGTCATTTCGCTTAATCTACGTGGCAGCTCAAAGACGTGACTTACAAGCGCACAAGCCTATCAGCACTTAGATAGTAATATTCCCCATTACAGCTCTCCAGATTTCGCTTGGGTCGACGAGGCATTTGAGATTAAGCATCTTTCCGAGGGACACGAACACTTTGACCACAAGGGTCTCGAACGCACGATTTTATCGGTATAATGACCACACGTGCTCTCCAAAGGGTTCCGCGTTTCGCTTGCTTTGCTTTCAAAGGCAAGCAAAGAAAACACAACGAAACTAGTAACATTGTTTTCCTCTTTGAAAGCACGTTTTTTTTTTCCTTCTTATTGCAAGAATAAGGATTGAAGTATAGGAAAATGCGCTTCCGTCAGAAAATATATCTTTAAAATAATTATAGATTATCTTCATCATCATTTATGATAGTTCTGGTGATAAGGATGGCTAAACTTTCACGTATTATTAATATGATCCACCCTCGAGTAATTAAATACTTAGCTCCATCAATGATGAACGACACGTCATGTGCACAAACAAATCCACTCTTTATTAAAAAATCAATATTGTGTATGAAAAATGCTAACATCTAATGCAAACAATGGTCAACCATTTATACAGATACGACAATGACATTGATAATGAAATAAACGAAGTATCTGGCCTTGACACAACCAAATGTAATTGACCACTAAACCGCCTGTGAAACTTCCATCGCCTTAAACACTAATGTCAACGTTTTGACCAAAAGGGCATATTAACTAAATTGATCCTTTTAAAAGCATTGACTAGATGCTTATCTCCCTGCAAACGGAGAGGACATACCCACTTAATGTCGCGACTTTTATTGACAGGGATAGTGAATAAATATTTATAGGCATGCGGTTTTGGTTGTTTTTGGAAGCACAGCCGTATGTGCAAGTGAGCGTAGTTTATTATTGTCCCGGATCGTGCATTGAATCTATCTTCAGAACTCCTTCAATGGAGAACACAATGCTTATGTAATATTAATAGTTACTTCCACTTCACGTGGGAGAGAAGTAAACGTCCGACTCTTCTTCAGTATGGAGGCCTTTGTCGATCGTTTTTATTCAATGTTTTCATTAAAGAGACACTGGCACATTTGTAAAATAGTGCGCCCTCTAGATTGTTCAACATTGCATGGTTGTAAAGCTTTTATATACATTAGCCATCACCTGAAATTATTAAGCCCAAATCAGCGGTAAACTGAACGATTTTATAATTTATGTCGCCGGCGACACTAATTCAGCAGATGACGCGGAAATGGCGTTAAACACAAGCAAACGCGCGCCCCAGTTGATTCCCACGGCATGGACATTCTTTGATCGGTCTGTAACCCTTGTGGTTTTAATATCATGAGTACGAGTCTATGATATTCATGTAATAGACACATTTGTTGATTAAAGTTACAAGTTAGCCTTCAAATTACCTTGATGTCTTTAGACTATAGTAATGTTCCTATCTGTTTTGGATGCGTTATTTGTATGTGTAAAATATATATTTATTCTTCCAATGGCCTAGATTATCATTTGTGAGCAAATTGAAGAAATTGATATTTTCTGAAAATGTGCCAGTGCCGCTTTAAGTCACAATTACGACTAAATTTTTACCAAGAAGCTAAGCTAAATTAATGAACAAAAGTACGGGGGAGGGGTCTCACTTTTGGCTTGGGTAGGGATGTGCGGGCCCAGTGTATGAACCACTACAACGAAAATATATCAAAATTAAAAGTTATTGAACCACCCCGCTATATACCTGTGACATTAACTTTGCTACTCTTCTATATACCTGTACAAATGATTGTTGACATCTTGTGAGTTATGAATAATTCCTATATCAGGGGAGGATTTGTCCCCTTTTCAACAAGAACCCCCGTCCGGGACACACACACACAATACCCAACATAAGACGGCTTAATCGGGCTTGATTTGAATGACAAGTACAAGTATAGAAACACCCTTAGGGAATTCCTGTATATTTTATTGAAAGCAAAATTGTGGGTGACCCGACAAGGGTCAATTTTTATATGATTCTATTTTCCCTTCACGTGGAAGCATATAACCTAAAAGATTACTAATTTTGAGGTAAATCGTACATGCTTTACCGTAGAAACAGAAATGTATACCAATTTGGTCCTTACTAGTGGTGGGCATATGACCACTTTTTTTTTCAAGACGAGTAGATTCTATGGACATTTTTGCTGATAAGCATTTTATGTCAAATTAATTTTGATATGGTTCCTTTTATTAAAAAAAATGCATATAAAGTCAATGAGGAATTTTAGCAAATTTAAACCTTTTCTCAATTTTGACGGAGTAAAGTGGGAGTCGAGGTTGTCGATCGGGGTCATATCCGCCTTTGACAAGTCTTTTAGAACAAGGGCGTCTTATACATACGGCTTAAATACAGGGTGAGTCAAAAACTTGTCCCCGACTGTGTCCGCCATTTTGAATTTCTTAAATAACATATATCTAACATATGTCGTATCATCGGAGAGTCTATTTCATTATCTTTAATTTGCTGCAAAGATAATTCCAATCGGATAAGTATAAGCCGAGCTACACTCTTCTGAATCAAGTAGTCAGCTTTCCCCCATCCACTGATTCCCGTTTGAATGCACGGCAGCCAAATAAGCAAATGACTCCCCAAAATGATGATAAGGGTATGGCTATGTTAATGTCAAATAAGGTGGTTGTATCTTAAAGATGTAAAAATCAGTGGTAATGGTAAGTTTTATTTGAAACACCTTTTTTTAAAGATGTGGCATATTTTGGTCTACAAATATAGGCAATACTTTAAACCTCAAAAGGTTGTCACCGATGTCTGTTCCTTCATATGATATGATTCATTCAACTCCTCCAGAAACTGATCCATGTATCAAGTTATTGTTTTTTTCGAATACTTTTTATGAGTGAAGGGGACGTAGAAATGTTAAGAGCATTGATGGTAAAGTGTAACTGAATTGTGTTGGGTTAAATAGCGTCACATTTATTCTGCAGTCAATAGATGCCCGATTTTCTTCTGGATACTGATTTGCTTCCTCGTTCATATTAATGTGAAAAGACAGAGCGCTAAAGACTACTTCATTCAAACAACTGTACCTCGGTCTATGTAAATGATCTTTACAGCAAAATAAAGATAATGATCAAAGCTTTCAGAATACTACATATGTTAGATATATGTTACTTAAAAATTCCAAATGGCGGACACAATCAGGGTCTTTTTTTTTTCACCCTGTATGAGAAGAATAAATTTCAGTGAAAAGTTAGCAAATCTATGTAGTAAATCGTAACACATGCGTTTGAGCACTTTCTACCAACTGCCGTTTAAATACTAATTTTAATAAAAACGTGATAGATTAAAATTATTATGTATACAAACAAATCTAATTTAAAATGATTGATATTGTTATTACAAGATATTTACAAAATACGGACGACTGAAATTGCCTAACTTGACCAAGGACTTAACACCCGTCAGTATCAAAACACAACAAAACGAAAATCTGATGTGACGGCACTTCAATGAAATGGAGGTTCATATTCCCCGCTTTTGGTGATATCATCCAAAAGTATACAATTTAACATCCGTCACTATGTGACGCAACAAATTGGCAAATATCGCATTTGTATTGCGTTTCATGAATTAGATCAAGTTTCAAACTCATCTTTTCAATTGAATTAATAATTTGAACTTTGTATATTGACTTGTACTGACTCTGCAAGTTTTCCATTTTTCAAATGCGATTTTCTCAGAAACGTTTTTTTTTTTTAACGAAATAACATATGTCACTAGGTAATACTCCTGATGATATTGTATTGGCTAAGTTTAGAATTATCAACATAACGTTGTGTATTTATTAATCTTTCCCTGGAGATGACCAGCGCACATTAGTGTTGAAAAAAAAACCCCGTGCGCTTGGCCGGATTCGAACCAGCGACCTTCGTATTACTAGTACGATGATCTTGCCAACTGTGCTATCAAGCCATGGTTGGTAGAGGAGCGATAGTTATTATCTATAGGTGTTAGGTCCGATTTGCGTATACGTAAATATACCGTTCTGATGCTATCCGCTAGGAGAGCGAAGGTCATCTTTCGCTCTCTACCAACCCTGGCTTGAAAGCTCAGTTGGCAAGAGCGTCGTGCTAGTAATACGAAGGTCGACGGTTCCAATCCAACCAAGCGCACATGTTTTTTTTTCTTTTTTAAACTAACGTGTGCTGGCTATCTCCAGGGAAAATTAATAAATACACTTCCTTGTCTACCTGGAGAACTTAGTAGTTAAAATTTCATAACGTAACGTTGCAAAAGAGCGGTTTATTTTCAAAGATATAGTACAACAATGAATAACTTGTTAGAATATCATAATAAAGATCAATACAAACCAACCGCACTTAAAATTGTAGGTCAAACACTTTAAATATGTTAAGTCAATTCAATAAACTGAGTTAACGAACTAATAAATTTATCAAATTCCTAAAGCAGAAAATAACTATTTATATGATCGAAAGCAACCAGATTTGTACTGATGGGACTTTGTCCACAGGGAATAATATTTGGTACATTTTTAACAGATAATGCCATTTATACATTCACTTTCAGTCACTTTCCATTTCCCCCACGGAATTATATTTTTTTTTGATTATATACCGTTTTCATAGTTAACACTTGGATAATAAGTACGAACCTTTGATGCGATGTTTGTCATTAAGAAATGTTTGCCGCGGGCTACTCTTAATGAACTTCAACTCCTAATCTCACAAAAATGTGTAATACGTAATTATTATTTTCTTTAATGAATCATACGCATACCAAATGGTTGTTATACTCCAAATATCTTGAAATATCCTTATTTTTTGTTAGACAGTAGGTAAAGCTTTCATCTCGCCGATAGTTACATACGTGTTCTAAAACCATGGGAATCTATCCATAGGCAAGATGTTTCCACAACCATCGTTAAGTAAAAACTTTACAAACCACAAGTAAAAACTTTACAGACATCCGAAGAGTTTATTATCTAGAGGTCTATAGTAGATTCAACCCATCGTGTCACCTCTAGTACTTTTCAAGGTGCGGGCATTGAATGAGGGGCATGTGCAGTGGGTGGAAATTAAAATTCCACGTAAATCTATTGAAACATGTAGTCCGATAGAGAAAAATCAATCCTATATGCTTTATAATGAAAGCATTCAAATCAACGTAAGCGCATTTAGAGCTACATTATCTCTCAAAACATTATGACTAATCGTATTTGCTTCAGTTGTATTCAATGTAACAGGTGAGTTGAATGTCACTGACTTTTAAGCGAACACAAAAGTCTTTGCACTCTCTTTCTAAAAATGTCAACACGAAAAGCCAAATTATCTTAGTTCGTTCATGAAACAGGTGAATCGGGCCAAATATTTTCTTTTCTGTCTCCTCTCCCAACTAATCGACGCTGTCCAAAACTTTTCCTCTGGTGACACGATGGGTGGAATCTATTATAGATGGGTAGAAACCCTCTCTCTGTCATAGGCATGGGTTTGTTCATCTTCTCATTGACGTCTAATGCTAAATGTTGTCTAGAATATGTAAACGAAATTAATGTACGCGTGCAACAAAGTAATATGTGTTGGTCCCAAAGGTCTCCTGACAAATGGAGGCTGCAGATGTTAATTCCAAAGTTTGTTATTTATTTTTAATGTATTTATTATTTATTTTTGTTTTGTTTTTCTAAAGGTTATCGTTAAATGATAATAAGGAATTTTCACTTAATTACACACAGTGACACATACAAGGCAAACCCCCAAAGACCTACCACTATTGTAATGTTAGATACGACCGTCACATCGGAATCTTTATTTCGTCCATTTATAGGGCGTGATCAATGTAAATCCATGTATGTTAAAGAAAGTTTGTACTTAATTTGCACCAATGGAAAGGGGAAAAAAATGTAAGCTATCTTGCTGTATCAAAAATATAAGAATCGGATGTTTTTAAAGATCTGAATAATCCAACGGTATGGGAACCACACTGATAAAAATTTTCGTAAATTAAGAAAACAGATTTTCCGTAAATTTACGGAAAAAATCTGTTTTAGAAAACAATAAAAATAAAAAACAAAAAACATAAAAAATAGCTAAAAATGTTAATTTACGGAAATATTTCAAAAATTTCTGGCAGCAATATTTCCGGACTTTTTTTTTTGGTTCCGTAATTTTAAATTACGGAAAAATTATGTTAAAATACATATTTTTTTCCATAATATGAGACAAATTTCTGTAAAATTACTGTCAAAGTTCCGTTAATTGACAGACATTTCTGTAAATTTACCCTAAAAATGACTGGAAATACTGCTGCCAGAAATTTCCGTAAATTTACGGGCATTTTTTAACAGTGCACACCTCTTTGTTGTTACAAAAACGACTCAGGTAGAGATAGTATACATTCTTTATTTTGGAAAAGCATATTCGTTTCTCCTTTTCCTCCTCTCCTTCCCTGTTTTGTCACCCTGAGTTTAATCTCCAGGGTCGGTTCTCATTTTGGATTTACAGCAAGTGATCTGTAAGTAGCATTACTTCCAAGGGGGTGAAACGCATTCAAAACCAGTCGTCCGTGCTGGGCGCTGACATTTTGAATATTGCACGGAATAATTATCAGTTTGGGGGCTTGTATACACACATAATGTCAATTCGATACAAACAATCCGCCAAAATATCAGTTGTTGGATGTTGGGTGCTATTGGGTGGTTAAATTTTGTCCTACCCATGGCCACACAACGAATGAAATGACACATCAGTCGTCTTGATTTAAATAAACCGCCTCAATGAATACATCTTTTCACCTAAGCGCGCATTGCATTATGAGAAAAAAGAGTATCTGAGCACAATGATCCAGGTACACTATTTTTACACCTGGCCACCTCTAACACATACATTAATTTGTATCACTACCGATTAGTGTATATACAAAGCGGCACCCACAGTATGTGGAAGAAGCGGAGGCAGCCATTGCTTTCTATTGTTGGTACTCTAGGTTTTCTTTGTGCTCGGCAAAACATGCGAGACGGTGAATTGCTAAAGATTACGTAACGTTTTGCCTCTCTATCTATATAGAACCTCTTTGATTACTTCAAGGTTATACACCACTAATTCACTTATACACAGTAGTCTATCATGTCTATGGAGAACATGGCAACTTTGAGCATGTTTCTTTCACATTTAGAACTTTCACATGGGAAATGCAACAATACCACATAAAAGTAGAAGCTAAAATCACAAAAGCACATGACTACTTGTTATTTGCTGTAATGTAAGATACGACTGTTAGCTAATGTCCCTGAAAAGTTAATTAAGTTAGACTCAATATGTTTTTTAATATATGACCCCAGAAATCAAGTAACCTGCAGGACCCATTTTACCAAATTGAGGCGCTAGTAACAACAAATGCGGTAATGTATTTCTGGCATGCAGAACCACCAATATGAATCTGTTAAATGACAGATCCTGCAACAAATATTAACATATGAATGTTTCCATTGCTAATAACAGGTAATAAACATGCATTTTAACACACTTAATAAGTGGAATTAGGCGTGTATGATCAACAAACATGCATTGTCCAAATTGGACAGGACTGGAATAGAGCTAATCAATATTGCATCATCTTTGTTTTGTGACAGAACACAGAGAGTTATCATAATCCCACATTGAATGACCAATTGAATATATTGATATTGTTATTGAGTTTTTTGAGTGTTGAAAACATGTTTCACTTTCATAAAGTTCAGAATGAACAAGCACGTTGCAGCCCAGCGCATTTATAAACTATGTAACATGAAGTCTGTCGATGACTTAGTCATAGTTTTATCTTATATCGTCTTGAAATATATTTTATCACCAATAAATTAATGCGTTATCATTATCAGTTTACTAATAATTATGTTAATGCATTTATTTGATAAAGTAGAAACTGTTATGCAAGAAAAATGGGCAATTAAATATTGATTGCAATCAAATTTGTATTTGCCATATTTTGTTCTTCAGTGCCACTCTTATAGTTACCAGCGCCTCATATTTGTAAAATGGGTCCAGCATGTTAATTGATTGTCAGGGACTTATCTTAAAAATTATCGACTCTATCGTTATGAATGTTTCTGGGATATTAGCTAAGAGTCCAAGATTGCCTTACAATAAAGGATGTGAATTCATGTGATTTTATTCTAAACTTATGGAGGCTGGCACCAAGTGTTGCGTTTTTTTTTTTTGTTGGGGGGGGGGGGTGGAGGACACACTGTATAATTTTGGTTAGCTAATTTGGCCGTTTTAACTAATTAGTTTATCTAATTGTACCAATTAGATCTGCAATTATGCTGTACAAACGCAGTTGGTCCATGCAGGCTATCCAACTTTTTAGAAATAGGCTTGCACAAAAAGTAACTCGGCATGTTTTTCAATCAGTTTTGTGCCAAAGTCCGATCATTTTGAAAGTTTTCGAAATATACATCTTGTTGCCTAGGTCTTGCTCTTGCAGTTAACCCCGCACTTGTAAAAAACGTGCAGGAACGCCTGCGATAGAACGCCTGAAAGACGTGAAACCCTCAAACGAAAATTTGAAGTTTTTGGATTTTTCAATGGTCATTGTGTGGTACAACGCAATAATACGTGTATTGATTTTACACAAAGAGGGTTTCCGACTGAATGAGCGAGAAAGCATACTTGCGATATTGATTGTGTCGCAGTACACTGTTAGTGCACATGCAGTGCAGTGCTCATTGAAAACTCCAAAAACTGCAAATTTTGGTTTTGGGGTTTTACGTCTTTCAGGCGTTGTATCTCAGCCATTTCTGCACGCTTTTTTTTTACAAGTGAGGCGTTAAATGAAAGAACAAGACCTAGGCAAGGAAATGAATATCTTGAAAACTTTCAAAATTATCTGACTTTGGCACAACACTGATCGAAAAACATGCCGAGATACTTTTTGTACCAACTGTAGATGAAAATAACGATCACACAAATCGTACACCAAATGTAACAACTTATTACTGTGTGTGCCTCAACTGTTCTAAGCATGTCATTGAGCAAAAAATCCTATTGATCTTACACCATGTATTCAACAGTGTGTATTCATAGCCCCGTGGTGCGTCGAAATTTGGTAACGCTCAAAAAGTAGTAGTTTTTGGTACCGTGTACTCAGTGCTTCTCTATGGAGTAATTCATTATACAGATGAAATATTTGCAATTAATCTGTTTGGAGTCGTATTTTTATTTATTTTAAAGCATGTTTGGGGATTATATTGAAAGCAACAGACGATTAAAATGATGAACGTGATTTTTTTTTATTCTCTTACAAGAAGACACAGTTGGAAGACTGGTTAGAAGCGCGCACACCAACTAAAAATCCTCCCATTGAAATTAACGTTCAAATGGCTTAATAAGTTTATTCCCGTGTGCGTTGTCATGGTTCTGTCTGGCGGGAATGCGGGCGTTGTTTTGACAAAGCGAAAAGGAATTGGCAGAGAGTTATAGTCTACATACATTGTCAATACGTACAAAACAAATGGCCAACAAACACAACACAGTTCAGAAGTCACAGTTCCAGCGGCAAAAATACGCCAGCATTCCCTCCAGACATGCCATGATACTGTGCAAAAGAAACGGCCAAGAAACACATAAGTATGCATCAAAGGTACGCACGCATACTTAGTGGCCTAAAGTAAATTGTGGCGGACAGTAACTTTATGTTTTTCAGCTCCTACGTACGCGTACGAAGCTAAAACGGAACATTATTGAGAGCCCTAACCAATAACACTACTTGCACGGTCTTTTTACAGGAAAAAACTATCAACATTTGAGGGTTACCAAATACTACTACTTTTTGATATCGAATATTAGTAATATACAAAATACTACCAAATTTCGATATCCAAAAATAGCAACATTTCAAATACAACTGATTTTCGATATCGAAAATTACTAGTATTTGAAATATACCATATCTCGACGCAGCACCGAATACCCAGTGTGCACGGTCATGAAGTTACGGCATGGTACGGTATACTGTGGTAGACGCTGGGTAGACGCATGCACGTCGGGTTCATCTCAGATTAAAATAAGCACAATGCCGATAAAATGAACATGATTGGGCCATGGAGGTAGGAGAGAAGGAGAAAGCTCTTCCCTAATTGCATTACGCAACGCCGATTATCCCAATTATATCACTTGGCAACTCATTGTAAAAGCATAGACCAACACAGGCCGCTTCTCGGCAGGGAGTACTCTTTCATGTTCCATGATCATCGCCGACAGAAGCTGGGCACGCTCAGTTGAACAAGATATGACCTGTGCAAAAAAAGGTATATACCCGATGCGCAGTGGTTTGTTTACATATGGAGACGAAAATAAAGAGATTGAATCGATTGCAGCCAAAATTCTGAGTATTTCAGTCCAAAAAAATCGGAGATAGCATGTTCCTAAGATGAGTTACATTGATTTTAGTTTTTGAAAACTTGGATGTTTTGAAACGCCGTATTTCTTAAAGTATGATATTTGGAGACGAAATCTAACTTGAATTGGGAAGAAAAAATGCCGTATCTAAACAATGATACCAACCTTGACAGTGCCCGGAGTTGCCCGTTTTCTCAATTTGGTCCCCAAGTTGGTCATATTTACCACAGAATTGTAATGTTAGTTAAGAAGATAATGGTAAAAAAATGCATTTTGTTATAAAAGCATCAAATTTGGCAGAGAGGTAGAGAATTAAATTTGGAAAACAATTGGATATGGAACCACCTGCACAGGTCAAGTTCAATGTCACCTAGAGGTCACAAAAGGTCAATTGAGGTCAAAATACATTAAAACATGCAGAATAAGGACACATCATACACATTCTCATTGATCTATTTGTGACATACAACTGAATCAAAGACGGTCTTCTTCATTTAAAGGGACACGAGATTTTATGAGGATACAAATTTGTATAAATTTGCGCTTTGCTGTAGAATATCAACCGAGGACACTTCGTAGGTTTATTGAACAAAGAAAAGAAAACAAAACACTAAGTTTTGAACTCCCCTGCTGTCCTGATCGGTCCCATAAACAAGCATACTCGGATATCTGTCATGCACAACAGAAAATACAAAAGCATATTATTACATGAAGATGGCTTTTACGGCTTATTGTCCCTCCAGGTTTGATTTAATATATTGGTAAAATTGTTTAAAAAAATGGGAGGGGGCATATTTTGCTGGAAATGTCCTCTTATCTCTTTAAGCTTAATACATTAACATAACCATGAACATTTCATTGAAGAGATACAGGGACATAGCTCACTGGGGATACATTTCGGTAAATTTGTTTGAAAATGCTACAAGTCATATCACATTTTAATCACCAAAAGCCCCAAAATGGAACAATCGGATTTATATATTTTATACTTTGACACTGTCACATTTTAAAGGGAAAATCATAGTGATTTGTCCATTAGTAGATTGGGGGCATGAATACATAGATTTGGGTCATGAAGGGGTAGCAGGTCCAAATAGCCAGGTAGAACACAACACAGCGGTATGCATTTTAGGGAATCTTGTATTTTATGAGTAGAAGCACTCAATTGAGTACAATGGGCCATAGAGGTAGAAGAGAAGGAGAAAGCTCTATTAAAAATTTGTTCCATTTTGACTGTAAAATCTTTAATATTGCTTCATAAAATTTCACCCACATCATGAGAAAACAAACATTGTATAGCGGTTAAACTGATACAAACATTTTGTCATGGCAACATGTGTACGAGACCACGAGACTGACAATTGGGGAGTCCACCTTTTAAGTAATTCCTCGAGTCTCAAGTGAAGTTTCAGTTGTCTTTCCCTGGGCCCCAATCATAGAGGTAGGAATTTTTGTAGAGTTTGGTCCCTGTAATTAGGCTAGATTTGTTCCCAAAATATGGATCCAATACAATAGTTTTACGACCTGTTTTACGAGGGCGGCGATGATCATCGGTCAAAGGGATTTGGGAAGAGCTTTCTCCTTCTCTCCTACCTCCATGATTGGGCCAAATGGATAAGACATAAGTTGTAACATTCAGCATTTGATTTGTGTGAGTCTCATTACGCTTCATATGCTTAAAATTACATGATTTGCATCACTTTGGAGAGCCCCAAACCACCGGGACGGTGTCAATACAGCGCAGACTGCATGCACGTGTGCTTGTCATGTGATTGCAGTGGCGGGACACGAAAGTTCGTAAAACAATTTGTAGAAACGGATTGCTTGACAGGCTTTAGCAATTAATTGAAGGTTGTACAAGCATAAAACGTTGTACAGCGAGTTAAAAAGCTTTAAAAACTGCTAGCAGATGCTCAACAGATTTGTCGTACTATTTTGTCTAGTAAAAAAAATCGAAAATGTCGAAAAATCGATTTTTGTTTTTAATGTAATGCCGTCCATATCACGAGGTGATGAACATAGGGAATTTTATACGATAGAAATCTCTCATTTATATGACAATTCTGAGTTACTTTTTTGATATTTTTGTTAAGCATAATTAATTTGGTTTATTGTCAAACTCAAAACAATCATATATAGTTGATAGTAGGATTGTAATACATGTTGTCGAGGGAAAAACGAAATAAAAAATGAACTTTTTTGCTATGAATGTATTATTCTCATAACTATCATTTAGTTACGCTGGAAATTGGCAGCAGGATGTTAATTTCCTGGAAAGCGTAAGTGCAAGTCTGACATGGAGATCGTGTACCATTCTTGACGGTAATTAGATACGTTAATTGACTATTCAAAGGGATATCCACACACCCTAAATTTAGACCTACATTGTTCTAAAATTAAAACACCGATTTGAAATGTCCTTGTAAAATGGAACAAGACAGAGTGACTCTTATCCTACAAAAAAAAAGTGTGACATCGAAATACCTTGAACACTCTGGGATATCTTCCTAACAACGATTTGTTAATAGTGTGTTTTCTAAATTCTAATTTAGCAATGAAGACTCGAATTCGTAACAAAATTGTCATTGTCGTGTTTGAGGGAGTGTGTATCACTTTCGGAATAACCCCATTACAAGTAGCATCGGCGACATACACCATTTTTGACAAAAATACGGCATCGACGCAGAAGTCACATTTCACATCTCTCTAAATGAGGAATTCGGGCAATTAGATTGTTACGAGTTACATGCCGCGTGATCAATAACCAATTACATTCAGGGCCTGTTAACGATCATATATACAAATTGACTGGCCAGGCCTTTTTAGTTTAGCTGGCTTTCAGTTTATCTAGCTTACATTTGCTTGATGGGTACAAGAAAAATTAAAATTACCCTGGATAATGTAAAAACATGTATATGATATTGATATTAGATTGCAAAACAAGGAAAATAACTTAAATAAATGAGTCAATGTGGAAAAGAACTCGGGGCAAAACGAACTGGTTATTTCATAATGTCGTTTATAAATAAGTCATGAAGGCACTCAAGATAATGTTTGCTCCTAAAAAGTAAGTGCTATTACATTATGCACTTTTAATGACAATCTCGAACACGTGGATAACATAATATGTTAATTATAATGCATGAGTAGGTGTTTTTTTTCCGATGACAAGTTCAATTTGGTACAGAATGATATTGAAACGTTCAATTTATGTTTTTTTCTTTGTTTGCTCTTCTTCCTCTTTTTTCTTCCATATTTTTTTATTGTGTCTTTTGGGTACTTTCTTTCTCTTTGTGTTTTTCCCATCATTTTCTCAGACTTGGTAAAAGTAAGCATACTCAAAAGTTTATTATGGCCCGCCAGCTACTGTTAATACTTAGTGGTCAAAGGAGGGGAATCAATACCAGTCTCAATTCAATGCTCCAGAAAGTCCTTGTTTGAAAGTAATTGTAATATGTAGGTGTTAGGATTTGGCAATTCTGTAGGACTCTCATAGGAGGTTTACATTTACAGCCTCTCTTGTCATTTTGAGCTGTTAAATTATCTGGAACTCTTGTGAATTTGGTAAACATAAAATGTTTGTTCCCCCCCCCCCTCAAAAAAAATCCTCAACGGTATATTGTGCCTTACTTCGAAAGTATAACTATTCTGTCTAGTTGTTTAACGATTGTGTTCGAGATTATGCTAAAGTAGCTCACATTTTTCATCTTGACCCAAGAGTTTATTATTATTATTATTATTATTATTATCATTATTATTATTATTACACTTAGACATTTATGTGAGTCACTTTTCAATTTCAGACCATTTTAGAACGTTTACCCCATCCAGGTGACTTCGCGTAGTTTGCAGCCTATGTGCTCTGTCCTTAGGAATACACGTATACCAGACTAAGTATCCATTCAGTGTGCGTTGATTTATAATTGCGACAAGTTTTGTAACGTCATTTTCCTTTCGAAAACGGCAAGTCAGATGTCTCTTCTCTATGTCAGGTATCCATTTACGAAAGATTCATAGCTCACCGTTTCAGATCGGTTGGTTATAATTATTGCTAGATTATGGGGAAGGGGGTAATCGTGGTGACCTAAAGAAATGCTAAGTTATCGACCCTTTTTAATGTCATGGTTATATTTATTTATTCTCTAGGCAGTTTGGAGGACAAATTACGAATCTCGGGAGTATTTTGGCTTTTTTAAAAACAATCAGTAGTCAAACGTGCAATAAACCTGACAATGAAATCAAGATTTGCTTACAGCCATGTCATAGTCCTTGAAGCACAATCTTCAGAATTGCTTAATTTTGTCCTCGGTGTTATAATATGTTACGATTTCTTCCTAGAATCATGAATAGGCACATTATGTTGCATATAAATTACTTTTTACTTGTATGTGTCCTGTATTGCACCGAGAAAAAGAAGCGTAAATGCTGTATTCCGTAGAAGAGTTCAATTGTTACAAAATTATGCCAACGTTTAATTGATGGTTTCCCTTAATTTCTTTACTCTTTCCTTTTTTCAGTCATTCTCTCTTTCTTTCTTTCGTTCTTTTAGCTTTCATCCCCGTTCCTTTTCTCCTTATTGTTTGTTTATCGCCTTGTTTATTTTCTTGCGTCTCTTTCTTTCTTTTTGTATTAACGATCTCATGTAAAAAGCAAATTGCAATAAAAGTACCAAAAGTTGACAATCAAGATTATTAAAGCGGATATATTTTAGTTCGTAATAAATGCAAAGATAAGGGTACTCTTTAGTATTTTAGAGGGGTGAAAATAGAAAAGTACAAAAGAACAAAGAACAAAATACAGAAGTTTTAAGTTAGTTGGTAGTTGTAGCGCCTCCCGATCCCGTAAAGATCACACTGACAAAATAAAACCGCAATTTAAAATGAACAAGGCATATCTTTCTGGGAATTATCACAATATTCTCGGCCCTAATTTTGACACCCAACTTAAACGTATGGATTGTTTGATCGTGGGTAAAAGTCCAAGGACATGCAAGTGCATTGATGTGGTTTGTCTCAAGTAACAAGGAGGGGCCAAAAGTATTCAATATTGGGGTTGGTGACATAAGTTGTGGTACCATTGATTTATCAGAGAGTCATAGAATCCAGGTTGTATGTCTGTGTATCTATTTTTCTGACAGGACTGCTGCTAATCATAGTTCACAATGATGTCACTGATAGGTTTTCTTTCTTTCTGGCCCTGTTTATTGCAATAGAATGTCCGATATAAAGACTTCCTGAGACCTTTAAGCTTGATCAGCCTTTGATTAGGGGGTCTGACTTGGCAACAGCCAAGGTACTTCTTACAGGGCCGATAGGTCCACAAACAGGCAACGTTGGATTTCTTTTCTACTTAGATATAGGGTTTCACGACGGGAATCAAACTGAAGTAACTATGTCGTTGAAATCTACCTTCATGTTCTTTTTCTATTTGTTTGACCACCACACATTCGAAACAATACCAGTAGATACATTGTATCTCAGATATAGTCTCCTATGTGCCTTTAAAAATACTACGTTTAATTCAACATTGATGTTAAAATCTACTTACCGAGTTTTAACAATCAATTATTATGTAAATCATTATGGAAAAGGGGATTATGCGCATTTTTTGCCGATAACTCAAAATCAATTTTGGACAGACGGACTCGTTTCCTTTGATTAGATCATTGTTTATTTCCATTGATGTATCCCATTGTATTATTAGGTTATATCAATTTCGACAAGTTATTGATTCATATATTGCTCCAAATGAGATTTACAAGGTTACGATTCATCACATTCATGTTCAACCATGGCTAGGGTGATGATCGTTAAGGACCATAATGATCTCCTGTGCCGTGACATTTTTCTCACCGCAAGTGAAATTTGCCCTGAAGGGAAAGACAGGTCGATAAGAAAACAGATCACACGCCACGAGCAAGATAATCTTAAGAGGCATTTTACGGAACTAATGGTGAGACCTGGATATGTACAGATTTGCACAGCGCACGTGCCTCGGAACGCTTTAGAACCCTGTATATCTTTGATACACATGCATAAATGCACAATGCAAAGCACAAAGTGTCATACTCTAATGCACGCCATAGAATGGACAATATTCAATCAAGAGAGAAAACAAAATACATTCATCAAGAAGAACATCATTATCAGACAAAAGATCTTCATCGAGAACAAAATCATCGAGAAATATATGGCGGGAGCCAAAAGATTATTCGCACGAAACGCGCCGCAAAAACTGCTGACACCTGGTACTGAAAGGGTATTCCACCAAATCATAAAATACATTACTTCTTGCTCTGGCTGGGCCGTGGTTTTACCGAGTTATTCAAGATTTGCGTCAACGTAAACGCCATAGCTGATAATTATTGAATCAGCACTACATCCACTATATAATTCATTCAATTTCTGACCTCAAAAAAGTCGTCCAATACTCATTTCTTATGGCTGCCCAAACATATATTTAGGAAATTCCAATCTTTGCAAATATTAGGTTTCGAACATATTGGTTTACATTCTTGGACACGATAAACATATTTTCGGTACTTCAAGCTGTCTCTGCAGTTTTAAATTCAAAATGCAAAACCAAAAATATCAAAATCTTCTAAAACACCGAGAAATACAAATTTACAATTATTAGCCAAAAATCAAAAATTAATGTGTCAAAGAAAGAATAAGAAATATTCCTTTGATAATAACCAACTCACAACAGACATTCTGAAATGGAAATGGGTGAACATCCATACCCTAATGTCTCTTAATACCATTTTGCCACTTTTCAAAAATTATAGAGGGACCCCTACCTTGTTTAGGGGAGATTACCCCTAGATCTCTAGATCTCACAAGAAAATAAAGCACCTCCCTTTTATGTGGTGATCGTCGGGTGCATAGTCATTATCGAAAAGGATGTTAGGGATATAGAATTAATATAACTAAAAAAGGGGAAAAATGCCATTTTCTGACATGTTCACCTTTATTTGAAATCTGTCTCATGTTTAGAAATCAGGATTTTCTGGTATCAGTTGCCTATGGTCAAAAGTATAATTCTAATTGTCAAATTGACACATTTTGATTTGTGCCCGATATTCCTTAATCTGTACCATGCAATTTGTAAAGATTTTTTGCTACCATATTGCCTGACATCATTTGAGCAGTTATAAACTGATAAAGCATCATAAGTATACTCCCCGCCTAAAAAAATCCGAACGATATAAATTACTGTATTAAAAAGGTATGTAGGTGAATTATAATAATAAATGCCTGGAGCGTTGATCGCGTAATGTTTTTGCTTATTGACCTGTGTCCCAGTGGCGTAGCCAGGGGGGCAGGAGGGGCAGCTTCCCCCCTGTGGGAATGTTGCCCCCCCCCTGAAAAAAAATGGCTACGCCACTGCTGTGTCCGTAATGCAATGATAACGAAGCATGATGTGGACGTTTGAGAGATTTATCCAGCTGGCTTGGCGCGTTCATTTGAAAGCAAGTTTGAGCACGTTGATGGCCATTTTAACATCGTTCGGATTTTTTAGGCGGGGAATATATGTTTAATGGATAAAATAAACATACTTATAAAGCATCATAAGTATGTTCATTTTATCCATTAGCATATACAAGGGTATTTGTAAATACTTGTAATCCATAAATTTGCTGCTATCGGGTGTATTCTAGAATTATCTGTTTTGCCAGCCATTTTGAAATTGCAGTATGTAACGATTTTAAAAATAAATTGATTTTTTGGTCCAGCAACACATTTGTTGATAGATATAGTTACTGACACACATGTAGTGCTGATTCGATTATTATATACTATGGTGTTAACTTTGGACGCCATATTTTATATCTCGTTAAAGCCACGGCGCAGACCCGGCAGCAATATATATTTTATGACGGGAGTTGAACATCTCCACATTAATGGGGTAATGTTTGCTTGTTGTTTAGAAAAATGAGTGGGAAGGATGGTCCAACAAACAAAACCGTTTTGCATCCCATTGCTATTGATTTGGAAATAGTATACCCATGTAAGTTAATAAGGTTTCACAACATTGCGAATTCAGATAACATGCTTCCTCACTTGTCTATTCAAAATATAGTTACAGACAAAACCAAAAACAAAAAGGCAAATAAGTCCCTTACTAATGTTTGATGCTATTCCACAAACCATTTCACGTTATTTGAGTATTAAAACAATGCAATGTTTATAATAGAAATATTGTTTAAAAATCAAACTTAATAAATATCAACTCGTTATCGTTTGTTGTATGTATAGATACTCAAGGACATTCCGTCTAGCAAGTGTTTTGAAGTCTCTTGTAATCATTGGAAGGTTTCCTATTTTTTCTCATTCCATCTTCAAAATATTATGGCTAAATTCTATCGCATTGTGATGTTATAAGCATTAATATGACTCATTTATGGTTACCAGAAAATATTTGTACAATGGGGCTATTGTAATACACACAATTACTGCTTACTTTAATATAGTATATGAGATTTTAATAAAATTTTGGAATTGAGGTAGGTTGGTAATATACCTTACTATACAGCTACATGTTGCAATCGGGTGGGCACAAAACTAATCTGGAGAACACGGATCCACTGGTATTGTTTGGCAACCCGTATGATATAACCACAGGAGCGAGGAGTGCAATGATTTCAACTTTTTAAAAAAAAATATTACCTCGAGCAGTAGTTGTACGTATTAGAACCCATTGAATGCGCCCTGCAGTAATATAACAAAACACTTTTACTCAATACTACCTAATTTACACTCTAGAAAAATATCCGTAATTATACAGAATCACTTTACTGAACATAAGTGGAATAGAATCTACTTTGCCAAATGATGCTTTACCAGGTTTACGCCTTTATTGTTATGACCTTGATTAATGTCGCCGTGGTGATTTCCGATAATTGTTAATTGTTTGTTCAACTACTCGACGGTATAATTGAGGAGTTCATACATATGGCATCATATAGGAAGAATATTGCTATATTATTTATTCACGTCACTATAGTGTTCCTATCACCTGTAATATTTTAAAAGCTGATTGTTATAGTTTCATCTTGTATTATTATTTTAAGTCATATGTTGCAAAGAAAAAAACTAGAATACGTTTCTCCTGCAAGTTTCATCACTATCGTGATTAATTCATTGCTTTAGAGATATTGTTACAACACTCGTTTATTGGTTCCCAGTCTTTCAACCTCGCTACATCTTCCCGCTTGTTTCTGTTTGGTTTTCACATAAATATATTATGCCTTGAAATCTGCTTATACTATCGATTTTCAAAGGCCATCTGAATTTGTGAATCAAAAATGAAACGCCTGATACAATGAATGAACTCGCTCACGTTTAAACTAATTAAATCACGGTTGATACACTCAATGATGAGCTCAAAAACCAACAAGGTTTAAACACTCCTTATGACGTCTAGACATTCGCCAAATCATTTAGCTGATTTACAGATTTTTTCGTCATAATTGTTTTGTAATTGACTGAATTTAAAGTAAAATGTCAACATTTGTAGCTAATATATGGCCACACATACATGTAAGCAAAAATATTAGTAACAATAAATCTTTTTAAAGCGGCAATGACACATTTTCACAAAATATGAAATCTCTTCAATTGGCTCTCAAATGATAGTCTAGGCCATTTGAAGAACAGAGATATATTTTACACATAAAAATAACATACCCCAAAACAGATAGGGACATTGATATGAGGATAAAGACATCCGCGTAATTTGTAGGCCAACTTTAAAGTTTTCCATAACTTTAGTCAAGAAATGTGTATATTACATGAATATTTTTGACTCGTACTCACTGATATTAAAACCACAAAGGTTATAGACCGATCAAACAGTGTGCATAGCGTTGGAAACATGCATAAGGCGTGAGTGTTCCTGTGTTAAACGCCATTTTCGTCGTCTGCTGAACGGCGACGTTAAATTATAAACTCGTTCTGTTTACCCATAAGGAAGCTGATTTGGTCTTAATCATTTCGGGTGAGGGCTTTTGTTTATAAAAGCATTACAACCATGCAAAAATATCGATTTTGAAAATCCTTGAGGGCGCACTATTTTTCAAATGTGCCAGTGTCTCTTTAACTTTAAACGCAGAATTTTATCGTGGACCTTGTAAAACCGTTACTGTACAAACTCCTGTAAAACACCAAAATACAGAATCGCCTAAAATAGCAGATTTCAACTATTTGCTATGAAGTATTATTCTAATAAACTCTTCATTTTTAGTTACGTGGAAATTGCAACGCAGGATGTTAATTTCCTGGGGAAAGCGTAAGTTGCAAGTCTGATATGGAAGATCGTTGTTACCATTCGACGGTTAATGAAGATACGTTATGACTATTCAAAAGGGATATCCACAACACCCTAAATTAGCCTACTGGTTCAAAATTAAAACAACGATTTGAAATGTCCTTGTAAAATGGAACAAGACCGAGTGATCTTATCTAAAAAAAGTGGGAATCGAAAACCTTGACACTCTGGGATATCTTCCTAACAACGATTTGTTAATCGTGTGTTTTCTAAATTCTAATTTAGCAATGATGAAGACTCGAATTGTAACAAAATTTTCATTGTCGTGTTTGAGGGAGTGATGGTATCACTTCGGAATAACCATACAGTAGAATCGGGAGAAATACACCATTTTTGGGGGGGACAAAAATTACGGCTCGAACGCAGAAGAGAAGTCACATTTCACATCTCTCTAAATGAGGAAGTCGGGCAATTAGATGTGTTAGAGTTACATGCCGCGGGATCAATAACAATTAATTCAGGGCTTGGGTAACACCATATAATTGAATGGCAAGGCCTTTTGAGTTAGGTGGCTTTCAGTTACTAGCTTACATTGCTGATGGGGTTTTTTTTGGTTTACAAGAAAAAAAATTATTAATTACCCTGGATAATGTAAAAAATGTATATGAATTGATATTAATGCAAAAACAAGGAAAAAATAACTTAAATAAGTGAGTCAATGTGGAAAAGAACTCGGGGCAAAACGAAAATGGTTATTTCACAATGTCTTTATAAATAAGTCTGGAAGGCCACTGCAAGATAATGTTTGCTCCTATAAAATGAAGTGCTATTACATTAGCACTTTTAATGACAATTCTCGAACAGTTGGATAAACGAATAGTTAATTTAAGCATTGCGGAGGTGTTTTTTTTTTCCGATGACCAAAGTTCAATTGGTACAGAATGATATTGAAACGTTCAATTATGTTTGTTGCTTTGTTTGCCTCTTCTTTCCCTCTTTTTCTTCCATATTTTTTTTATTGTGTTCTTTTGGGTACGTCTTTTCTTTGTGTTTTTCCCATCATTTTCTCAGACTTGGTAAAAGTAAAGCCACTCCAAAAGTTTATTATGGCCGCCAGCTACTGTAATACTTGTGGCAAAGGAGGGGGAACAATACCAGTCTAATTAATGCTCAGAAAGTCCTTGTTTGAAAGTAATTGTAATATGTAGGTGTTAGGATTTGGCAATTCTGTAGGACTCTCATAGGAGGGGGTTTTACATTTACAGCTCCTCTTGTCATTTGAGCTGTTAAAATTATCTGGGAACTTCTTGTGATTTGGTTTAAACATAAAATGTTGTCTCCCCCCCCCCTCAAAAAAAAAAATCCACAACGTATATTTGCCTTACTTCGAAAGTATAACTATTCTGTCTTGTTGTTTTAACGATGGTCGAGATTATCTAAAGTAGCTCACATTTTACATCTTGACCCAAGAGTTTTATTATTATTATCTATTATTATTATTATATTATTATTATTATTATCATATATTATTATTACACTTAGTAGTTTATGGGAGTCACTTTTCAATTCAGACAGTTTATTTGAACTTTTACACCAGCCAGGTGGATCTTCGGTAGTTTGCAGACTATGGATCTGTCCTTAGGAATACACGTATACAAGTATCTCAGTGTGCGTTGATTTATAATTGCGACAAAGTTTTGTAACGTCATTTTCCTTTCGAAAACGGCAAGTCAGATGTCTATTCTCTATGTCAGGTATCCATTTATGAAAGATTCATAGCTCACCGTTTCAGGATCGGGTTGGTTTTATAATTATTCTAGATTAGGAGAGGGGGGGGAGAAGGGGGGTAGGTCATCGTGGTGACCTAAGAAATGTACTATTCGCTTTAATGTCATGGTTATATTTATTTATTCTCTAGGCAGTTTGGAAAAATCTAGGAATCTCGGGAGTATTATGGTGTTAAAAAAAAAACAGTATGTCCAAACGTGCAAAACTATTCAAGAAATTCAAGAGTTGACTTTACAGCAATGTTCATAGTCCTTGAAGCACAATCTTCAGAATTGCTTAATTTTGTCCTCGGTGTATAATATGTTACATTTCTTCCTAGAAATCCATGAATGGGCACATTATGTTGCATATAAAATTACTTTTTACTTGATGTGTATGTATTGCACCGAGAAAAAGAAGCGTAAATGCGTATTCCGTTAGAAAAGAGTTCAATGGGTTACAAAATTATGCCAAACGTTTAATTGATGGGGTTTCCCTTAAATTTCTTTACTCTTTCATTTTTTCAGTCATTCTCTCGTTCTTTCTTTCGTTCTTTTATCTTTCATCCCCGTTTCCTTTTATCCTTTGTTTTGTTTATCTCCTTGTTTATTTTCTTGCGTCTCTTATTCTTTTTTGTATTAACCTGTAAAAAGCAATTTGCAATTTAAAAGTACCACCAAAGTGACAATAGTTATTAAAAGCGTATCTATTTTAGTTGTAATAAAGCAAAGTTAAGGGTCTCTTTAGTATTTTAGGAGGGGTGTGATTGGAAAATAGAAAAATACAAAAGTCAAGAACGAAATACACCAAAGAAGTTTAAGTTAGTTTGGTAGTTGAGCGCCTCCCGAAATCCGTAATTAAAAGATCACACTGACAAAATAAAACCGCATAAATGGACACAAGGGGCAATCTTTGGAATATTCATCCAATATTCTCAGCCCTTTAATTGACAACAAACACTTAAAATGTATGGATTGTTTGATCGGTGGTTAAAAGTCCAAGGAAATGCAAATAGATTGAAATGGCTTTGTCTAAGTTACAAGAGGGGCCAAAAGAGTATCAATATTTGGGTGGGATGACATATTTGTGGTACCATTGATTATCACAGAGTAATAGAATTACCGGTGTATATGGTGTGTATCTAAAGACCCCCAACAAAGTAACGCAGCATGTTCAAATACACCCAAGTTACAAACCATTGGTTATGTACAAAAACATAAAATGATATCAATAGTCTGTTTTGTTCTGCAAACTTTGACACTCTTGCTCCATTGTTGCTCCAATATCGCCAACACAATGTTCATTTACGAAAATTGTGTCACATGTTTCAAAGTTGCAACTAAGACATTGTTACAGGGTTACAATACACAACATGCATTAAGTGACACACACTTCGAGGAAGAATCATTAGAATGCGTCTTTCACTGAATGGCAATCAAATATGGCTATACCTTTTATTGCAACCTTTTAAAAAAAAGGAGGAGATTTTCTTATAAGGGTATTGTGTTGGCAATACTGATCGCAATGGGGCACAGACGGGTATCACACTTTTCGGGAAGGAGGAAAAGAAAACATATTGATACAATTTTAGTTTTAGTGCAAAGACCAATGGTTTGTAAAACCTATGGGTGTATTTAGACATGATGCGTTACTTTTTTGGGGGTCTTTATTTCTGACAGACTGCTAAGCAATAGTTTCACAAATTATGTTCACTGGTAAGGTTTTCTTCTTTTGGCCCTGTTTCATTCGAAAGTAGAATGTCGATAAAGATTTCCTGAGACCTTTAAGCTTGATCAGCCTTTGATAGGTGTCGGGACTTGGCCAAAATCAAAGCGTACTTCTCTACAGGGCCCCCGATAAGTCAACAACAGGGCATCGTTTGGATTTCTTTTCTACTTAGATAGGCTTTCACGACAGGGAATCCAAAACTCAAGTCAACCTACTAGTGAAATCTTCCCTAATGTTCTTTTCTATTTGTTTGACCAACCACACAGTCGAAAACCAATACCATACATACCATACATTTGTTTCGCAGATAGGTTCTCATCTGTACCTTTAAAAAATACTACGTTTAATTCAACATTGAGTGAACACTAATTACCGAGTTTAACAAATCAATATTATGTAAATCATTTGGAAAGGGATTTTCGGCGCTTTTTTGCCGATAACTCCAAAATCAATTTTAGTGACATGGGACTCGTTTTCCTTGATATGTCATGTTTATTTCTTGATTACCATTGTCATTATTAGTGATATAGAATTCGCCAAGTATGATGATTCATATATTGCCTCTAAAATGAGATTTACAGGTTACGATTATCACATTCATGTGCCACTCGAAGTTATGGGTGATGATCGTATAAGACCATAATGATCTCCTGTGCCGTGACATTTTTCTCACCGCAAGTTGGGAAAAATTTACCCTTTGAAGGGAAAGACCGTCGATAAGACAACATGATTCACACGCCCAACGAGCAATATTAATCTTAAAATGGCATTGTACGGAACTAATGGTGAGACCTGGATATGTACAGATTTTGCACAGCGCACGTTGCCTCGGAACGCTGTAGAACACTACAGGGTTGTCCCAGAAGATTAGTACCCATCGATTACCCAAATGTTTATTTTTTTCCATAGAAAATCAATAAACATTAGGTAAGTTGGTTAATATCCAAACTTCATTATAACTGTAACCTTTCTAGGAAATTGAATCATAAACATCGGACTAACTAAGTTGGAAAATACACTAAATTGGGTTAGAGGTGCTGATTCCATCCTTGGGCATAAGTGAAGACCAAAAATGTTTAGATGTGTGTTATTCCATCGACTTACAAAGCCTTTTTTTTTGCATCAATTATTCCTCCTTCGGAAAATTCTTACTAAGCACTTGATACTTTTGATTTTGGTACCAATAGATAGCTATGATCATCTATTTCCCATGATTACCAAAGATAAGTACCCATCATACCGTATGCCATCAACGTGAGTCATAAAGACATTAGGAGCAAAAAACTTGTCAAATTGTCAAATTGCCCCAAAATTTAGGGACTATCAGATGTTTAAGCTGGTTTTGGCTAATCATGGCCAACGACAGCTTTTATAATTACATACAGAGGGTTTTAGTGGCTTTACTCTGCAGAAAAGTACCCAAAATAGTATATAATAGGCCTAAATGCTTGTTAGCCACGGAGACTTTACGTCTTCTAGCGAGGTTGATGACAATCCTTTTGACGTCGTACTGGGCATATTAGTTACGCATTTTGGTATCGAGAAAAAGGAGGACCAAAGTCTTATTAGATACCACAATTGAGGTTTAAACTTTAAGTGCCCAAGGGGGGGTTCCATATACCCAACATTTGATTTGTTTGCGATTCCTCGGTTACGCAATCATTTCTTTCAAGGAGTTTTGCTAATTGTCTGATTTATGGATTTTACGCTTCTACCGATACAAAAAAATTTAAATCCGCCCCCGGCTTCATTGAAAAATTATGTTGGGTCCCTGGAAACCCCCCCCCCCTTGGGCACTAAACGGAAGTGAAAAAATCCAAGATATTTAATAATTAAAAAATTAAAGTAATTAAATCGTTGGATTTATTTTGCTTAGAGATATTACCCTTAGAGGTAATTTCATTAATAATTAATACTACTTAAATCAAATAACCTTTTATATGCTGATAGCATCAATTCTAATTTGTCTTGCCGTGCTTTAAACTGTGTAAGTTATGGGAAAAAATAAGGCGATTTTGAAGTTTCTGAAGAAAAATACAAGATGGTATAAATTTGGATAATTTGCAATGATTATTTAATAGGTTAATTCTAGGTAGATATAATGAATTATTTGGGGATTCAAACCTTAATTGAGTTGCCTGAGGATGGAAATGTTCGACCCACCCTGTTTCGAAGAGTGACCCAATTTCAACTGGCCTGTAGGGCATGCGGTCAAAGGTTCGGATTTTGCAGTTTTATTGTGGGTATGTTGTTCTTACGTTGACCGCCATTTATTGTTTGTGTCATGTGTCAAACTCCACGGGAAGTGGTTATATGGGTTGGGGTCCCTAGGAACCCCCCCCCCCCTGGGCACTACGGAAGTTTTTTTAAAGCTTGGGCACTTAAGTGTTAATAAACAAATCGCGAAGGGGACTAAAGCAGTTGTAAAAGCCTGCCAGGAAGAGGATTAAAAGGACACATACATTCTTTCACTTAGCCAAAGGATGGAATCAGTATCTCAACCACAATTAAGTGTATGTTTCACTTGGTTAGTACGATTTTATGATTCAAAATTTTAATGAAGGGTAAGTATAATAAAGTTGGGATAATAAACCAACTGATTTAATGGTAGATTTTTCTATGGAAAAAAATAAAATATTTTGGGTATCGATGAGTACTAATCAATCTGGGACCACCCTGGGATATATCTTGATACACATGCATGAAGACATCAAAGCAGAAAAAGTGTCAATACTCTAAGGCACGCCAGAGAGGGGACTATATTCACCGGAGAGGGAGAGAAACAGAAAATCATTAAGAAGAACAAAGACCATCTTTATCAAGAAAAAAAAAAAAAAAAGATCTTCATCGAGAACAAAATCATCGAGAAATTTAATATGCGTGAGCACAGAAGATTATTCGCACGAAAAGCGCCGCAACTGCGACAACATGTGCTGAAAGGGTATTCCACCCAAATCATAAATACAATTTACTGCTGCTCTGGGCCGTGGGTGTTTCCCGGATATTCAAGATGGCGTCAAAGTAAACGCAATCGGAAATAATTGAATCAGCACTACATCACTAGATAATTCAATTCAATTTCTGACACTCATAAAAGTCGACACATACTCAAGTTTCAAGATGGGCTGCAAACAAGATAATTTAGGAAAATTCCAATTTTGGCAAATAAATAGGTCCGGAAAACATATTGGTTTACATTATTGGACACGTTAACGCTATTTTCGGTACTTCAAGTGATATGACGGGAGTTTTGTCAAAATGGTCAACCCAAAAATATCAAAATCTGCTAAAAAACACCGAGATTACAAAATTACAAATTATTAGCACAAATCAAAAAATTAATGGTCAAAGAAAGAATTAGAAACATTTCCTTTGAGTAATAATCAACTCACAAACAGACCATTGAAATGGAAAGGGCGTGAACATCCAGAACCTAACGTCTTTATTAAATAACCATTTTGCCACTTTTAAAAAATGTATAGAGGGGGACCCTACCTTGTTTAGGGGAGATTACCCCGAGATATCTAGATCTCACAAGAAAATAAAAGCACCTTCACCTTTTATGTGGTGATCCGTGGTGCCTAGTTTATCGCAAAGGATTGTGTTAGGGATATAGAATTAATATAACAAAAAGGTGAAAATGCCATTTTCTGACATTTCACCTTATTTGAAATCTGTCTCATGTTTAGAATCAGGATTTTCTGGCATCAGTTGCATATGGTCAAAGTATAATTCTTTAATTGTCAAAATTGACACATTTGATTGTGCATGATATTCCTAATCTGTTCCATGCAATTGTGTAAAGATTTTGCTACCATATGCCTGACATTCATTGAGCAGTTATAAACTGATAAAGCATCATAAGTATACTCCCCGCCTAAAAAATTCCGAACGATATAAATTACTGTATTAAAAATGTATAGTATGTAGGTGAATTATAATAAAAATACAGGAGCGTGTGTTCGCGTCGTAAGGTTGATTTATTGACTGTTGTCCCAGTGCCGTAGCCAGAGGGGGGGGGGGGTACAGGAGGGGCAAGCTGCCCCCCTGTGGGAATGTGCCCCCCCCCCCGAAAAAAACAAAAACTGCTACGCCCACGCTGTGTTCCGTTAATGGCATTGATACGAAACATGATGTGGAGTTTGAGAGATTTGACCAAGCTGGCTTTAGAGCATCAGACAAGAAGGTTTTGGTTAGATGAATGAGATACCAGTATCTGAACACAGGGAAATTCAGAGAAAAAATATAAACTTTTGCAAATATGAAAGTCTGACGGAGACCCGCTGCTGTTGCGTGTAGCCCAGGAGAGGGTAAAGTTAATTGGGGTCAAATAGTTGAACTGCCGCTAAATCTACGAAATATAGCTCAAACTTATTTCCTTAGTTACCAGGAGTAAAAAAGTCAATGGGTCACACGACTTTGTGGTGCTTCCTTTCCAAATATTTGGGAAAATCGGCAAAGGTTCTTTTGTTTATTCAAGAAGGTCACCCGTGCAATACCCAGATTTGTTTGTAAAAAATATTTTTTTTAAATGTTTATGATTTTTTAAACTGAATCCAAATATAATTGGATTTTGTACTTTCGGCATCTTCTTGGTATAATGGAAGGGGTAAAAATTCCCTGTAGGACTCGATGGGGACGGGGACATTATACCCCTCCCTATTGAAGTGAACCAACCTTATGCAAAATAAAAAAGCATATTTGAATCCGTTCATTAAATATGTTTTTTAATATTTTTAAAAGAAATATTGTATTACAATTGTGGACCTTCTTGAATATAAACAAATGACCTTTAGGCTATTTCCAAATATTTGGAAAGGAAGACCACACACATGTGACCCAATTGGACCTTTTTCTTTTTAACTCCCCTTGGTAAACCTAAGGAATAATTGAGCTATATTTCAGTATGATTTAGAGCAGTTCAAAATTTGACCCCCATAGTAACTTTACCCTCTCCTGGGGCTACACGCAACAACGGGTCTACGGCAGACTTTCATATTTTCAAAAATGTTATTATTATTACGTGCAATTTTTATCTGAAAGTTTTCCGTATCAGATAGTGGTATCTCTTCGTCTAACCAAAACCCTCTGGGCTGACCGGTTCTACTTTGGCGCGTTCATTTGAAAGCAAGTTTGAGACGTTGATGATGGCCATTTTAACATCGTTTCGTTCGGATTTTTTAGGCGGGGGAATATATGTTTAATGGATAAAATAAACATACTGATAAGCATCATAAGTAGTATCGGTCATTTTTTACACATAGGCATATACAAGGGTATTTGTAAATAATGGTAATCCTAAATTGCTGCTATCGGGTGTTGTATTATAGATTATCTGTTTTGCCAAGCCATTTGAAATTGCAGTATGTAACGATTTTAAAAATAAAATGATTTTTTTGTCCTCAGCAACACCTATTTGTGAATTATAGTTTACTGACACACATGTAGTGCTGATTCTTCGTTATTATAGACTATGGGTTAACTTTGGGGGACCGCCATATTTTCTATCTCGAGAAAGGCACGGCGCAGACCCGGCAGCAATTAGGTTTTATGACGGGAGTTGAACATCTCCACATTAATGGTGTAATGTTTGCTGTTGTTTAGAAAAATGAGTGGGACGGATGGTCCAAACAAAACAAACCGTTTGATCCTATGTATGATTGGGAAAAGTAGCCCATGTAAGTAATAATGTTTCACAACATTGCGAATTCAGATCCCATGCTTCCTCACTTGTCATTCAAAATATAGTTTACAGACAAAACCAAAAAACAAAAAGGCAAATAAGTCCCTTACTTAATGTTTGATGCTATTCCACAACATTTCACGTTATTTGAGTATTAAAAACAATTGCAATGTTTAGATAGAAATATTGTTAAAAAAGCAAAAATTAATAACTATCAACCTCGTTATCGTTTGGTGTAGTATTAGATACCTCAAGGACATTCCGTTAGCAGTGTTTTGAAAGTCCTCTTGTAATCATTGGAGGCTTCCTTTTTTTTCAATTCCATCTCAAATAGATTATGGCTAAATTCTATTCGCCATTGTGATGTTAATAAGCATTAATTGGACTCATATGGTTACCAGAAATTATTTACAATGGGCTATGTAATACACTTCAAATTACGCTACTTGAATATAGTATATGAGGATTTTAATAAAATTTTGGAATTTGAGGTAGGTGGAATAAAACCTGACACTGAAAACATCAACCAGTAGTTTTACTCATAAAAAACTCGTAAAAACGATGTATAGTTTTACTAATTGATGGTTTGTAAGTTACGCTTAACCAATTTAATTATGGTTAAAGGAGATGGCTCCTATGAGTTATTTAATCTTTGGGCATTTACTCAATGAGTTTTCTGAACGAGAAAAAGTTCGTTTAACACTGAATTAAAAATGGTAAGGCACGCTTACCTATTTGCTAAACACTATTTTGGGTAATTTCTACTACCTTATAACATTAGTAAAAAACGATGTATTAGTTTTACTAGTTTGTGTTAATTTGGCCGTTGGAATTAATTCTTTAACGAGTTTATCCAGTTGTACCAATTAGCCTACAATTTATGCTGTACAAACGCAGTTGGTTCCATTGCAGGGAGTATTCCCAAAGCGACACAAAACGTAGAATAGAAAATAGGCTTTTAGATGCAAATTAGGGGTTCATTCATAAGGTTTTGGAGTATGAAGATTGTTATGCCCGAGGGCTTGCCCCAGGGCATAAACAACGTTCATACCCAAAATCTATGAATGAAACCCGTTTCATGTTATACCGTAATTGGTTACATAAACTATGTACTTACAAAATTAAATCATTACATATCATATTCAGCCTGAAATTGAATGATTCTTTTGACACTTTCGGCGCGTTCGTCACGGCACCATGTATGAAACGGTTATTTACACATGTTAAGTGGACGACGTATTGACCCCCCAATACGCGTTACGCTAATAGAGGTATACATGAATAAGGAATCACCACACTGTTACACCAAATGTATTAAAACGTATTATGTTTGTTCCCAAACTGTTTCTATAGTTCACCGGAAACAATGGTTTGAACTTTAAGCGTATGCAGTACCGGCATGTGCGACCTGTACACGGACGTATCGCGTGTCCGCTATTTTATTCGTTGTGTTTACGCACAGTCTACAGCAGTTAACTGCAACGCACAAAAGCTGCAGCAAGGATGTCGAATCAAGTTCAAACCAATTATACTCAGAGTCACGAGTTGCTCAGAGTATAAGGCATGTCATAGCGCACAAAAGCATCTTGTCTGAAAAACCATGATGGGGTCTACGTATTAGCCCTGGAGAGTAGCTATGCAGGGTTGCATGGTCATGTCATGGCATGTCCAGTATATACCGCTATAGGCCCATACCGCCGACGCCGGGTTCATCTCATAAGCTCAATTAAGCCGATATAAAATGAAACACGATCCGGCCAAATAGATTTGACAATTGTAAGGTTGTAACGTTCAAGCATACGTTGTGTGAATCCTATTTAAGCATAACATGCCTAAAAATTACTGTATTGATCGCTTGGAGAGCTCCACACGGACCATGGCACGTACCACAGACTGCAGGAATGTACATGTGCTAACTTGGGATTTTGTCATGTGATGAGTGGCGGGAACACGAAAGTTCGTAAAACCAATTAGTAGCAACTGATGGTTGGGCAGGCTTACCAATAATTCAAGGTTGTACAACCATATTAATGCTTTACTCATTAGACAAAAGTAAAAATGCCGATTCAGGTAGAGTAGGAAATGCTAAACTAGGTTGTATCCGTTATTTACGATGCTTACACTTCTAAGTTTGTAGAGGGGGTTTAAAATGTTGTTAAAGGAGCTCTAAAAAGCTGCTAGCAGTGCTGTTGTTGAAACTGATTTGTCGTATAATTTTTTGTAGTAAAGCATGCCGAAAAAAATCGATTTTGTTTTCAGTGTCCTATACAGCTACCCATGTTGCATCGGGGGGCACCAAAACTATCTGGAGAACAGGATACCACTGGTATGTTTGGCAACCGTATGATATAACCACAGGAGCGAGGAGTGCAATGATTTCAAATTTAAAAAAAATATTACTCGAGCAGTAGTTTACGCATTAAACCCAATTGAATGGAGGCCATGCAGTAATACAACAAAACAAGTTTACTCAATATACCTAATTTACCACTCTAGAAAAAAAATATCCGTAATTATACGAATCACTTTACTGAAAAATAAGTGGAAAGTCTACTTGCCAAATGATGCTTTTACCAGGTTACCCTATTGTTATGACCTTGATTAATGTCGCCGTGGTGATTTCCATAATGTTAATTGTTTGTTCAACTACTCGACGGTATAATTGAGGAGTTAACATTATGGCATCATATAGGAAGAATATTGCTATTTATTTATTTCACGTCACTATAGTGTTCCTATCACCTGAATTATTTTAAAGCTGATTGTGATAGTTTCATCTTTGTATTATTTATTTTATCATATGTTGCAAAGAAAAAACTAGAATACGTGCTCTCAAGTTTCATCACATAGTGATTAATCATGGCTTTAGAAGATATTGGTACCACATCGTTTATGGTTCCCAGTTTTTCAAACCTCGCTAGATCTTCCCGCTTGGTTCTGTTGGTTGTCACATAAATAATTATGCTTGAAATCTGCTTTACTATCGATTTTACAAAGGCCCATCTCGAATTTGTGAATCAAAAAATTGAAAACACTCCTGATACAATGAATGAACTCGCTCACGTTTAAACTAATTAAAATCACGGTTGAGTACACTCAAGGGTGAGCTCACAAAACAACAAGGTTTAAAACACTCCTATGACGGTCTGACATTCGCCAAATCATTTAGCTGATTTACAGATTTTTCGTCATAAGTGTTTTTCATGACTGAATTTAAAGTGAAATGTTCAACAATTTGTAGCTTTTAAATATGGACACACATACATGTAAGCAAATATTAGTAACAATAAATCTTTTTAAAGCGGCAATGACAAATTTTCACAAAATATGAAATATCTTCCAATTTTGCTCTCAAAAAGATAGTCTGGCCATTTGAAGAACAGAGATATATTTTACACATAAAATAACAACCCCAAAACAGATAGGACATTGATATGGGGAGGATGGATTTAAAGACATCCGAGTAATTGAGCCAGACTTTAAAGTTCCATAACTTTAGTCAAGAAATGTGTATATTACATGAAGATTGTTGACTCGTATACTCAATGATATTAAAACCACAAAGGTTATAGACGATCAAACAGTGTATTAGGTGGAGGGGAAAAACTGCATAAGGGCGTGAGTGGTTCTTGGTTAAACGCCATTTTCGTCGTCTGCTGAAACGGCCGACGGTTTCGTTTAAATAAAACTCGGTCCGTTAACCATAAGGAAGCTGATTTGGTTTTAATATTTCGGGTGAGGGCTTTTTGTTTATAAAAGCATTAAACCATGCAAAAAATATCGATTTTGAACATTCTTGAGGGCGCAATATTTTTCAATGTGCCAGTGTATCTTGAACTTAAACGCAAATTTTATCGTGGACCGTGTTTGAAAAACCGTCGTTACTGTTACAAAACTCCTGTAAAAAAACACCAAAATACAGAATCGCCTAAACCTCTAAAATTAGCATGATTTTTATTAGGGTCTCTTTAGGTAGATATTAACGTAAAAATTAGTGGCCAAAGGACATGGTGGTAAGAAATGGTCATGCATATTTCACAAATTGAAACAATATTTTACCCAGACCAAAAATCTTAATTGAGATTTTCAAAAAAAAAAAAAAAAAAATATTTACATGGTATAATTTGTTCGTAAAAGGGTCCCATAAAGGAGAGCGATATTAGAAACGACTGTTTAAAACATTCGTAATAGTGTTGTAAATACAAATATTGATCAATTCACTTAATTTTATGACCACAACTGTACCTCCTTTTAAAAATCCTATTTCCCTTAATCACGTAAAAATATGTCCTGCCCTCATGTAAACACCTCTCTTGAAACTATCGTTTTTTTTGCAAAATGGATTGAAATATACGCGCACCGAAAGGGACGCCAAAAAACTTGCACTTTATGGAGATTTCAATGGGACTATATGATACACCGCAAAACAACCCGTGTGTATGGGATTTAAACAAAGAGAGTTCAATGAGTGAATGAGCGAGTATGCCTACTTGCAATATTGATTATTAACCCCGCGGTTAGTGTTACAGTTAGACTTGCAATGTAACATTGAAATCTCCAAGTTCAAGTGAAAATCTTAAACTAGCGGACTTTGGGGACACTACATCGGAAAACATACCGAGATACCTTTTGTGCAACTGTTAAATTTCTACCCACTGTATAGACTTTGTGGACCAGAGCGAAATGTCATGACCAATGTTTTGTACTAAAATACAATAGACCTGGCCTTGGGTGCTCTTGTTGCTCTTTCAAGACCTTCATATATGAAACCCATTCCCTTCCTCTCTGGAATAGGCTAGAAACCAAAAAGCGGTTAGGGATAGGGTATATACGTTCCTTTTTCCCAGGTAGAGGGGTACCCTAATGAGAGCTAGTCCAGACGGCAGTAAAAGTTGACAATAATAAGTTCAGTAGGAACACCAGTGGCGTTACTTCCGGTATTTTTTACAGGGACGGGACCCCCGAATGAGTCACAAATTTAAATCCAGGCGCTCCGATTTGCGAGTGCGAGTACTCTAAGAAAATTTAAATCGAAAATGATGATAAATTTTCGGTTCAATTATGTAACTTACCACACATATAGATTACTAATACTTTGATTGCCAGTAGAAAGAAATGAGAGATATGTGCAGTTTCGTGCGAGGAAAATTAAAGCTAAACAAGCCGAAAATACATACCAAAATGGGTGAAATGTGAAAGTTCAGCAGAGAGTAACGACACAAAAAAGAACATATTTAGGCCCATGAAAATTCGCCATCCAACGAAAAATGCTACAGTTAGATTGATGTACATAGTTTGTCTGAAAAAACAATCGTGAATGATGGCCTGCTAAGACGGCCCATTCGCATGTGGTGGTTTTCGATCTGAAAGTGTTTGCATGCGTGACAATGACACACATCCTGGACGCACTAGATACGAAAACCTCGTGCCAGAAAATTTTGTTGACGCTAGAAGAAACGAGAAAAACCGAGTTTTATTTGTGTCTTCTTGGAAACTTCGGAGGAAAAAAAATAGGTGGTTAAGTTGTTTGTAATTTTTCTTGGGAAAAACGCATAGTTTTAAGAAAGAAATGCACTCTAAAAGATATGAAAAAAATAATGATGGACTGGAATTGAGGTTACGGAGTTGATGGTTAATTAGTTTATCCTTTGTGTAATACTTGATGACAGAAATCATAAGCCTATACACCATTCACTTATCATGTGCATATGATTATATTTCGTACAGATGTTATATGAAGAATAAACCTGGTGCTCAGTCTACAGCGGCGGAACTTGTTGAAAGAAAAAAGGGCCCCACGCCAAAATCCGCCCCCTACTCCTCAAGACCCACCCAAATGAGATCAGGAAAACTAATAAAGTGATGAGTAAGTAATAAGAGTATTAACTTAAATATTTATCTGTCCAGAGACTGGCCTGGCGCAAGAGGTGTTAAGTTTTGAAAAAGAAAGTATGCCGCTATCCGGATTCGAACCGGTAACCTCCGTTATTACTTGAATAGCGCGCTTGCTAACTGAGTCACCAGTTGTATCTGTAGGAAGCGGTAGATCCAACTCTATAGGTATTTATAGAGTTGAGCTATAGTGATCTATCTGCAACGTTCATTTTTGACACGTGTTTTCAAACTGAATTTACAACCAAGGCGGTCCTTGCCATCGATAAATCTATTCAGAAGATGAAATTTTACCAATAATTTTATCTCACCATACTAAAAATGAGTCATTCATTGTGTAATATACACATTCGCAGGTAGTTGAAAAATGTAAAAAAATTGCAAAATTCTGCTGGAATTCGACAGCATGATCATGACTAAATCTGCATCCTTATATTGACTCTGTAGAAAGCCGATTGAAATTTTGTATATCTAGTTACACAAAATATACATATTAAGACTTATTCTGAGTCTGTAGAATAATTGGTCTCTCATGTGTTTAATAATTAATCAATTAAAATTGCTAATCAAAACCGCGCGAAAAAAAAAAAAAAAAAAAAAAAAATATCGTCATCATACCCACGAAGTGCTCATGCCGCTTACCAAAGTTCGAACCCTTTAAAACCCTATATGCGTGCGTTGGCGTTCCTATGATTTAGAATGGGTTGCTTATATTAAGCATTAGATACTCTGTACGTTTGGCCAACTGTTTAAACGATCACAAGTTTAACCTAAATGTTGGCAACTTTTTTCGCCATTGTCTCGACAGATTTAAAGTTCCTTTGTCAAATGAGAATAAACTAGGATGATTAATAAAAGTCATTGTTCAAATATTCATGGCCATTTGCACGGAAAGGCGTGCAACTACACCAACGCGGAGCCCAATACACTCCCACGTGTAACGTGATTTACCTCTTCGCCCAATTGAGACCTGAGATGTTTTGGTATATTATAGTACGAGCTGTAAGTTGAGAGTGTTTTCTTATTGGTATTTGAATAGAACAATGGATGGATTTGATTTGATAGTCCTGGACCTTTGCTTGTTTTGCGGAGCGTACCACAGTTGAAGAAAGTTTCAAGGAACCTCAAGTCTTACTAAACTTTGTGTGGGAGTTTGCATCCCGATAGTCCATTAATCATCAAGCACATTGTCAATAAATAATTTCAATATCACATCTGCAGTTATCCCAATTACGCGTCAAACGCTTGTAAATAGATGGAAACATGGCTTTGTTAAAATAAAAAACAACGTCATTGGGTATAGCTTGCAAGAAATACTGATTGACACAAAATGACTTCATTCAGTAATTATCTTTAACCGAAAAACTAATCCCTTTAATAGGTAATACAATTATTATTTTTTTATAATATTATGTATGATATAAGATAAAAATAACCTCATTAATATTCAGGGGCCTCTTTTTTCTGCAGTCCTCTTCTTTCTGACTCTTCTTGTTTTTCTTCGCTATCGTCCTCTTCGCTGCTGCTTGCATACGCAAGTCTTTGTTATTTTTTACATATCGTGATCTTTTTTGTTTTGTATTTTCTTTCTTATTTCATTTCTATTCTTGTTCCTGTTCTTATTCAACTATTTAATTAAAATATCAAAGTCGTTCTTCTCTCCTAATTTTGATACACTTCCCCTCCTCGCGCGGTTCTTCCATCTTTCCCTTCAATCCCGTTAGTTTCTTTTTGGTAGCCTCTTACCCATTTAACTTTGTAACAGGTGAAATTACAAAAACAGGGCATGTCGAATTATCCCTGTATTTTGAATATCTGCGTGAAACTGACCAAAAGAGGTAATCTTTCTGCCGATTCATAATAAACGTTGTCATTGTGTTTTTCCCCAGTGCCAAGTATTTGATACCACCTAGATTTTCAAACCACATTCGGGTATTAATATCGTGGACCGTTGCATTATTTTAGTGAGTGACTGATACCACATTGGAAGTGAATACAGGCCATGCCTTTCAAGTCCGTGATCGGAAAAGGGATACATCGATCGTGCACATTTTTTACTTGTGGAGACTTTTACAATGCGTATCAATATGAGATCTACAAATCTTATCCCTCACTCATTCTGTCTTTCAATTCATAGAAGTACTTTCTATGTACAATTGTAGTAGATGCTGATTGTAAAAAAAAGTCTGAACACGATGTTATAATTCAACAGTTATGACAGGACTGAAATAGGTTACAATGGGGGTAATGAAAAAGATACATTGATTAACACTTCGTCTTACCAAGGGGGGGGGGGGGGGTGGTACACCCCCCTACCGAACTTCGCACCGGTGCGCTAAAACGCTTAAAAAAAACGTTAAACAGATTCTAGGTAATCGTTCTCTCATCCTTTTCGATCATTTAGCGAAAAAATGTGAAGGTAGCACCTCACCTTCAGCGGGGTTAGGGTATGATGTCAAAGTCGAAGGGTAAGGGGGGGGGGGGGGGTGTGGTGTCCACACAAGGATATTTATGGTGCATTTTGAAAATATTTGCACAGTATGGCTCTAAACCTTTTTGCTTATGTGGAAAATAGCCATTTGCCACCATTTAGAGTTGAAAACCGCATGAAAATCCGAAGTCCTACGTTTTTAGCGCCAAAATTGGATGTTTCGCCTATTTCTATGAAAATGCCAATTTTGCGACCTCCGGATTTGACTGACTTCATTCTGACGCCATACTATGGAAGGTTGGTACTTATTTTGGTATTCATGGAAAGGGAGGGCCAATAGCTATCCACTGGTATCAAATCAACAAGCATCGGGGGCGCTTTATAAAAATTTTCAGAGGGGGGTGGTAAACCACCCCCCTTGGTTAAACCGTGTTACAAAAAAAGGCTTGGTTAAGACAAGGGTAAGTAATTAATTAATTAATACTAAAAGCATCCGTCATTGAATGCTAATTTGACCTCACGCCATAAATGTCGAAAATAAACGATACCAAATGTAGGATTTACACTGTTGCTAAATGTATGTCTCATGAACATTATTTAGTTACCTGGAAATTGGCAAGCAGGTCTTAATTTCTGGAAAGCCGAAACTGGTAAGCCTGATATTAGAGATATGTACCATTGTTGACGGTAATTAGATACGCTAATTGACTATTGAAAGGGTATCCACCCACACCCGAATTTAGACCTAAAATGTCCTAAAAGTAAACATGTTGAACACCGATTTCAAATGTCCCTGTAAGAATAAGACAGCGGAGTAATTAGTGTAATACTTATCCTTAAAAAAAGGGTGACCATCGAAATACCTTGAACTCTCTGGGATATCTTCCTAACATCGGATTGTTTAATAGTGGGTATTCCAACTTAGCAAGGAAGCTCGAATTCGTCACAAAATTACCGTTGTCGTGTTTGAAGGAGTATCACTTTCCGAATAACCCATTACAAGTAGCATCGGCGACCATACACATTTTTGGACAAAAAACGGCATCAACGCAGAAGTCACATTTCGCATCTCTCTAAATGAGGAATTCAGGCAATTGGATTGTTACGAGTTACATGCCGCGTAATCAATAACCAATTACATTCAGGGCCTGTTAACGATCATATATACAAATTGAATGGCAAAGCTTTTTAGCTTCAGTTTATCTGGCTTGCATTTGCTTGATGGTTTCTAGAAACATTATAATTACCTTGAATAATGTAAAAACATGTATACGATATTGATATTAGATTGCAAAACAAGAAACATACGTTAAATAAGTGAGTCAATGTGGAAAAGAACTCGAGGCAAAACGGGCTGGTTATTTCATGTTTTTATAAATAAGTCATGAAGGCATTCAAGTGAATTTTTACTCCTAAAAAGTAAGTGCTATTACATTATGCACTTTTAATGACAATCTCGAACACGTGGATAACATAATATGTTAATTATGATGCATGAGTAGGTGTTCTTTTCCGTTGATAAGTTCAATTTGGTACAGAATGATACTGAAAAGTTCAATGTATGTTTTTCAATCTTTTTTTTCTTTCTAGACTTTCTTTCTCTTTCTTTTTGTTTTTCTTTTGTTCTTTCTTCTTTGTTTCGCTTTTCTTTTGTTCTTTATTTCTCCTTTTTCTGATTTTTTTTCTCTGCTCTTCTTTTTCTTTTTCTTCCTTTATTTTTTTAAATTTATTTTTTTGTGTTTTCCCCATCATTTTTCGCGCGCTGGGTAAAAGTAACCATACTCAAAAGTTTACTATGACCCGCTAGCTCATTGAAGATATATTCAGCTTGTTATAGGACTAATGATTATTTTGCATCTACTACTAATACTAAGTGGTCAAAGGAGGGAATCAATACCAGTCTCAATCCAATGCTCCAGAAAGTCCTTGTTTGAAAGTAATTGTAATATGTAGGTGTTAGGATTTGGCAATTCTGTAGGACTCTGAAAGGAGGTTTACATTTACAGCCTCTCTTGTTATTTTGAGCTGTTAAATTATCTGGAACTCTTGTGAATTTGGAAAACATAAAATGTTTGTTCCCTCCCCCCCAAAAAAAATTCCCAACGGTATGTTTTGCCTTACTTCGAAAGTATAAGTATTCTGTCTAGTTGTTTAACGATTGTGTTCGAGATTATGCTAAAGTAGTTCACATTGTTCATCTTGACCCAAGAGTTGTATTATTATTATTATTATTATTATAATTACACCTAGACAAATTATGTGAGTCATTTTTCAATTTCAGACTATTTTAGAATATTTACCCATCCAGGTGACTTCGCGTAGTTTGCAGCCTATATGCCTTGTCCTTAAGAATACACGTATACCAGACTTAGTATCCATTCAGTGTGCGTTGATTTATAATTGCGAAAAGTTTTGTAACTTCATTTTCCTTACGAAAACGGCAAGTCAGATGTCTCTTCTCTATGTCAGGTATCCATTTATGAAAGATTCATAGCTCACCGTTTAAGATCGGTTGGTTATAATTATTGCTAGATTATGGAGAAGGTGGTAATCGTGGTGACTTAAAGAAATGTATGTATTCGTCTCTTGGTGTTGTTGGTCTTTTGGTGTTCTTTTTAATTTCATGGTTATATGTACTTCTTCTCTAGTCAACTAGGAAAATCTAGGAATCTCAGGAGTATTTTGGTATAAAAATCAGTATGTCAAACGTGCAAACCTATCAATGAAATCAAGATTTGATTACAGCCATGTCATAGTCCTTAAAGCAAAATCTTCCAAATTGCTTAATTTTGTCATCGGTGTTATACTATTTTACGATTTCTTCCTAGAATCACGAAGATATTAGGCACACGATAAGATTTGTTGGATATAAATTACTTTGTACTTGTATGTGCCCTGTATTGCACCGAAAATAAGAAGCTTGAATGTTGTGCTCCGTAGGAGAACTCAATTGTTACAAAATTATACTGACAACATTAAATCTATTGTTTCCCTTCATCCCTTAATTCTTTCTTTTTTTCAGTCATTCTCGCTTTCTTTCTTTCATTCTTTTATCTTTATTCTTCCCCATTCTTTCTCTCCTTTTTGTTTTGTTTATCTCCTTTGTTTATTTTCTTCCGTTTCTTTCTTTTTGTTTTAAAGATCTTCATGTAAAAGCAATTGCAATAAAAGTACCAAAAGATAACAATCACGATTGTTAAAGCGTATAATATTTTTGTTCGCAATGAATGCAAAGATAAGCGTAGTCTTTAGCATTTTTAGGAGGGGTGAAAATAGAACAATGCAAAAGAACAAAGAACGAAATACATAAGAGGGTGTTGAGTGTTCATTCATTTAAAAGACATTTTAAGTTAGTTTGGTAGTTGAACTCATCCCGTAAACATCACACTAACAAAACCTCACACAATGATACAAGGCATATCTCTCTGGTATAATAAATGTCCCATTAACATTATCCGTCCTTTAGATTTGACAACAACAGCAATCAAACTGTATATATTTATTAATCTTTCCCTGGAGATGGCCAGCGCACGACAGTAAGTATTTTAAATTTCAAAGCAATCAAACTGTATGGATTGTTTGATCGGTGGTTAAAGGTCCCAGGAAATGCAAATAGAATTTATGTGGTTTGTGTCAAGTCTACAAGGAGGGGCCAGAAAGCATTCGATATTTGGGTTGGTGATGACATCATGTGTGGTACCATTGCTTTATCAGAGAGTCAAAGTCAATTATACCAGTGGATACATTTGCATCCTCAGATAGTCTCCTCATGTGCCTTTAAAAGTGCTACTTTTAATTCAACTTCATTTACATAACATCTCCTTACCGAGTTTTAACAAGTCAATATTATGTGAATCAGTATGGAAAGGGGATTTCTGCGCTCTTTTTGCCGATAACTCGCAAATCAATTTAAGTTACAGACGACTCGTTTCCTTTGATTATATGATTGTATTATTTCCCTTGATTATACCATTGTATTACTAGTTATATAGCTTTCGCAAAGTCTTGATTTATATATTGCTCAAATGAGATTTACAAGGTTACGATTCATCACATTCATGTTTCCACTCGCGTTCTGGTTGATGATCGTATTAAGACCATAATGATCTCCTGTGCCGTGACGTTTTTTTCTCACCGCAAGTGAAATTTACCCTGAAGGTAAAGACCGTCGATAAGAAAACGACCCAACAGATCACACGCCACGAGCAAGATAATCTTAAGAGGCATTTTACGGAACTAATGATGGGACCTGGATATGTACAGATTTGCACAGCGCACGTGCCTCGGAACGCTTCAGAACACTATATCTCTGATACAGGTGCATAAAAGACATGCATAGCACAAAGTGCCGTACTCTATGGCACGCCAGAGAGGACAATATTTACCGAGAGAGAAAAAAAATCATCAAGAAGAACAAACTTTATCGAGAAAAAAAATCTTCACCGAGAACAAAATCATCAAGAAATAATATGGCGGGAGCCCAGAAAGATTATTCGCACGAAAAGCGCCGTAACTGCTGACAACATGTGCTGAAAGGGTATTCCACCCACATCTTAAAAATACATTGGTTCTAGCTCTGGACAGTGGCTTTAACGAGATATTCAAGATGGCGTCCAAAGTAACGCCATAGCTGATAATAATTGAATCAGCACTACATCAGTAGATATTTTTGGGAAGAAATATCTTACTGGACCCAATAATTCAACTTCTGACACTCATACAGCCGTCGTTCATAGTTGATGCCAAAACAGATACTTTTGGAAAATTCCAATCTTTGCAAATAATAGGCCCAAATATATACGAAATATATAGGTTCACATTATTGGACACGATAAACACATTTTCGATACTTTTGAGCTGCTCTGACGAGTTCAGTCAAAATGGCAGCCAAAAAAATATCAAAATCTTCAAAAACACCGTGATACAAATTTACAATTATTAGCCACAAATCAAAAATAAATGTGTCAAAGAAAGAATTAGAAATGTACCTTTGATAATAACCAACTCACAACAGACATTCTGAAATGGAAATGGGTGAACATCCATACCCTAACGTCTCTTAACACTTAAGTGCCTAAGGTGTTTTCACTCACGTTGGTGCCTAAGGGGGGGGGGGTCCATGGAACCCCCCAAGGAAACCACTTTCCCGAGGGAATTTTCAAATGAAACTCATACCACCTTTGGGGGGCATAAGACAAGGCCACAGGTGCAATATAAATGAGTTCCGGTTTTATCGTCTGGAAATTAGGGGAAAATCATTGTTTTCGAAATGCGTCAAAATCGCTCAAAAAGTAGCATGATGTTTCCGCGACCCTGCTTCAACAGCATGCATACAGCATATTAAACACAAACATTACCATTTTGTACATTATTGTATTTTTTGTGGGGGCAGTCGTTTTTGCCATAAGTTTGTACAGCAATGGCGCGCAGTCGTTCGATGATGGAATCGCTTCTTTTCAGCACATAAAGGGTTAATTATTTTTTCTGATTATGCAATTAATTTTGTTTCATGCATATGAACATACATAAGCAGAAAAACATTTCTGGCAACAGGGTTTGCTAATTTCTATTTTTAAAATCGCACTCCCGTTGGTGCCTAAGGGGAGGTTTCCTAGGGACCCAAGCTAATTATCTCATTAACGGGCAAGAAATTTTAGTATTTTTTTTTTTTTGTGGAAAGAAGCGCATCGTTAAGTTACACAATTACAAAAAAATAAGAGTTCGAAAATATTTTTCACGAGTGAGAAATCGCCAAAAAACAAATCTTGGGTACTATGGACCCCCCCCTTACTTAGGCACTTAAGTGTTAATACCATTTTTGCCACTTTTTCAAAAATCACGGAGAGGACCCCTACCTTGTTTTAGGGGGGTTCCTAGTTCTAATAAGAAAATAAAGCACCTTCCTTTTAAGCGGTGATCGTCAGGTGGATAGTTATTTCCGAAGAGGATGTCAGGGATATAGACACTAATATGACCAAAAAGGGAAAAAATCCATTTTTTAAGTTCGCCTTTATTTAAAATTTGTCTCATGTTTGGAAATGAAGATTTTCTGGTATCAGTTGCCTATGGTCAAAAGTATATTTATAATTGTCAAATTGACACATTTTGATTTGTGCCTGATATTCCTTAATTTGTACCATGCAATTTTTAAAAATTTTTGCTTCCATATTGCCTGGCATCATTTGAGCAGTTATAAACTTATAAAGCATCATAAGTATGTTGATGTTATCCATTGTCATGTACCAGGGTATTTGCAAATACTTTTAATCCTTAAATTTGCTGCTATCGGGTGTATTCTAGAATAATCTGTTTTGGCAGTCATTTTGAAATTGCAGTATGTAACGATTTTAAGAATGACAGAATTTGATTTATTTGGCCCAGCAACACATTTCTTAACAGATATAGTTCCTGACATGTATGTAGTGCTTATTCGATTATTATCCACTATGGTGTTAACTTTGGACGTCATATTTTATATCTCGGGAAAGCCACGGCGCAGACCCGACAGCAATGTATTTTTATGAACATCTCCACATTAACGGGGTAATGTTTGTTGTTTACAAAAATGAGCGGAAAGGATGGTCCGACAAACAAAAACGTTTTGCATCCCATTGCGATTGAGTGGAAGTAATAGTATGCCTATCTCAGATACTAATGGTTTCACAACATTGCGAATTCAGACCAACATTGTTAACAAAATTGCAACATTGTGCATGTTTGTTATAAACAGCACCAATTATAGCAGAGAGGTATATAATTCAATTCGGACAAAAATTAGATATGGACCACCTGCACAGGTCAGTGTCCAGGGTCACCTAGAGTCGCGAAAGTCAATGAGGGCCAAAAACTTAAAATATTAAAAAAATAAGTCTTGATTGATCGAAGATTACCAAAGTTGTGCCAAAAACATGTGTAAAATATACCTATTAACTGGAAAGTTTCTTAAGAATAAAAGGGGGTTTAAGTTAGAAGACCAAATAATGTACTTTAGGATGCTATATTAAGGTCATTTAACGTCGTAAATATGTGATATATTTCTAATTTACCAGATAATGCTTTGATTATCATAAAATACAGCACGGTCCTCGGAACCGTTGTGTCACCTGCGCGTCACGGTTTGTGAATGATAGGCCTCAGATGACCTTTGACCTTGATATGTGACCTTTGACAAAGAAAAAAAAATGAGGGGTTTGCATGTAATCTCCGTACCAATTTGGTTCCATTGAACTTCAACTTTCAATTCAGGGTTTATTTTACACTTTCAGCCAACCGTTGACCCATCCCATGTGGCACCTAATTACTTCAATGTTGTTTAAATCTATCAGTATGCAATATTAATACAATGTTCATTTTTTTCATCAACAGCTCAAACCGGAAAACAACATCATCAAAGTGATCCCCATGCGTCTCCAGCCTAAAGTCAGCGACCAAAAAAGGATTTGGTAATCAACAATCCCTGATTCACCGTCTATCTCTGTGCATGCCATTTCTTAATCCTGCAGTATCATACTAGTAATATCCTCCTAAAGACAGCTCCCTTATTCATCTCAATTTTTAAAGCTTTCAACAAAGTCACATACAAGTCCTCAGTAGTGGTCAGCTCTTGTATCTCACTACCACAAAGCTGTGCACTTCAGGGAGTGCCAAGAACACATTTACATCGGGTGGTACATCCCATTTTTGCACTGACACCGTACGTAGCAGCTGGTTTCGGCATGTTGCAATAACTTCCGGTGAGTGGTTTCCAGAATGGATCCCAACCATGCTCTCCTTGAAGCCAACCCCCATTCACTTTGTGAAGGAAACTCAGGTAATGGGATCAATGCTTGACTTTTTTTCAACATTCCTGCTGGTAGGTTGCTCGTTTAAATTGTTGAAATGAGAGCTCCTATTAGGTGGTATTCCTATAACCAGCGCCGGGATTTTTGAGTGAACAGGTATTTGCGAGCATTGTTGACTAACTCATGCGTACCTGTTCTGTCATACAAGAGAATAACGAATCGCTCAAGAATAGCTAAACAGAGTGTTGGGATTAAATTGTGAAGGGGAATTGGAAAGAGATTCAAAGGCAGCGGTTGGCTTCAATTCATGAGGTTCCATATGTTCCATGGTGTTTTCTTCCCACCTTCCTCAAGAACGAAACGTTGTCACATCCTGTAAAGGCATGAAGAATGCCAAAGTGATGGCTTTCTGGACCCAAAGAGTGTGCAATGTTGTGTACTGCAATGTATCGCATATTTCACCAGTCCAATATGTTTGTGTGTTTTCCATCTACCCAACCGTGAAGCCATACGTCAGCTTAAAGTTACCTGGTCTTGACCCCCCCTGTAGCACTGCGATACCCCTGTCTACCTATGAGTTACCTGGGACCGCACTCTCTCTTATAAAGCCCACATCGAGAAGACGAAGAGTAAAGAGTGTTCAAAGCATAACATCTGAACAACCTTCCCTGGCACAAGAGGGGGTGGTCTCGCCCACATTCCTCTAAGAATCGACGGCAACCTGCCCGGTCTACTCCTGTGCTGCTAGTATGCTTGCCCTGTATTGCAAAGATCAACCCATGCCAAGCAACTTGATTCAGCATTACTTACTCTTTTCCGCTTCCTTATTACAGGATGCATTCCGTCCACCACCAACGGAAAACTTATACATCCTAGCAGGAATTGTTCCACCAGACATCCTTCGTAGCGGAGCGAGCCTGCAAGAACGTAGCTTGCCAAGTATCTAAGTTAAGCACCCTATGTCTGGACAGATTTACCTGCGGCCTCAACCGCCTTAAACCAGAGAGAGTTTCTTTAAGCAAAGTCCCCCCCAAAAAACCTCTTGAAATAGTCTCTATATGAGGTCAAGAGAGTCCGCCTTGTTGAAGAAACTTGCCATCAACAAGTACATCTATCCTTATTGAAGCCTGGTGCAGCATCTCCACCTGGAGCTGACCCCCTCATGGGGCCGATGGCGATGCCTCAAACAATTGAAACAAGAATTGGCCGATCGAAGGTTTCCTTCCAGAAGTGGTGTATCTTATCTGGATGGCAGATCAGGACACTACCGTGGTTGTGGAACAAGCACCACAGACATGGAACATTCTGTGGCATTCCCGACTGCTGGAGCAACAATTGCACAAACAAGGACCTTGGCTGGAAATTCAGTGAATGCAGCCAGACGTTGTAACCCATCTCTGGGCTGATCATTATTTGAGAACCACTGGATTTGGACAATCGATAAGAAGAGATACATACCAATCAAATATGACTTGACGTATGGCTCAAGACATCATTGCATCCTTGCCCTGGTTGACATGTTTACATAGCTGCGCCATCTAAGATAACAACATCTACATAGACTACATTAGGTGTGTGTTCTCTGGCTGGCAAAGTTGACTCGACTTCCAAGCACTTTGTTAGATCTGCTTTGGATTCACTTCGGAGACTACATGGCAATGAAAGAGATGGGTCCAGCCTTGGTTCTCATGTTTGAAGAACTCGTCCAAGCTACCATCTCGAACTTGACACGATATATATCAGCGAGAAAAGAGTACACAGTCACTTTTTAGGGAGGAGATCTGGAGCTTGTATGGGATGGTTGGTTGCGGGGTTTTTCGAAGGGGTGGTGTCGAGTGGAACAAAGCATGTCTGTTTGTTCCAAATTCCTGATACATCACTTACGAGTACTTCTGCTACGCAACCGATCTCCTTACAAATCACATTGCTTAGTGCCAATGCTCCCAGCTTCTCTAACCAGTCCTACACGTACAATGCTTACCATTATTTTTCTGTCAAGCACAAGCATATCATTGTTGTCTTCCTAAAAACGGATTGCCATTTCCTTAAATGTTGATGTAAGTGACTACTACTACTATACATGTTATTTAATAAAAGTGGTCAACTTCTCAGATGTAGAGTTAATCTCATCATAGATTGGTGTAATAGTGTCTAGGCCGGGACTGGACCCTCATATTTGGGGGTCTAGCTGCACTCACCTACTAATAGAAAGTTAAATAATGTTTTTTTCGATAGTAATTCTGTCTAAATACTTGGGTTTGGATAATAAACTTCTGAGTATGGGGGTGGGGGGCAAAAGACTTTGTATTACTTGACATTTTATTAATTCACTGTATGTCCCATTGTCAAACTTTTGAGAAGTTTTTTAGGAGTAGGGGTCATCATTTTGAGCACACTTTCAAAATCTGAACAACAAAATGATCCTAAAAATAATTGTTATCCTGAGTAATTAAAAAACAGTTTTTCCGCTGTCCCAAAAATGTTAACACTCGGGACAGGCATTTTGTAAAAGAAGTACCCATGTTCTTTGTTTGGTACTCCTTTGAAGCCAATAAAAAAGCTTTAATATGATTGATTTATTTATCCACACCGATCGGTAGAACAAAGTAGCTCGTCAAAAAGGAGAGGGCAAATCGGATTGGTCCCATTTGCAATTGTTACAATTTGTAAGATAGATTGAAGGGAAACATATTTTGTAACATCCTTAAACTGGAAGTAATTGATTGGCTTTATGAACCTACGGAGGCATTGCCAATCCTTTTGAACGTTCCATTATGTTAAATAAAGTGTGAACGTTATCATTGAAAACTAATGTTAGCTTTACATAACTCTAATTAAAAAACATTGCTTCACTTTCAGTAGGTTGTGTCAGGTAACCTCAAAAACTAGCCAATTACAGAGATGTATCCCGGTACTAATAATAATTATTTCAAAACCAGCTAGTATCATTTCACTGAATTAAGTAAGAATATACCATAAAATATTATAAAACCTATAAACTAGTAATGCATGATCTTAACTTTTAAATGTTAAAATAACTTAATGGTGGTCAGGATAGCAAAATGAACCATTGGGTCATAGAACTTGTTAACCCCCGTCCGACCAAAGGTATAAATGCTACTACATTACCCGTGGGGGGGGGGGGGTAGCACCACCAATTTTTGCGTAATTAAGGGGCACACATCATGTGTTTGATAGCAGTGTTGTAAGCTACAACTGGGCCTTCCTTCAAATACAAACAGATCAAGTTTTAACACAATATGACGTCATAGTGACTCATAACTGAGAGTTGATATATAGGATGTCGTATCTGAAAGATATCCAAAAATTAGGGGTTTTCAACATTCATGCATCAAAATTGGTTTTTTTGGCAATGATGGGTGACAAGTAAGCATATATATATTTATTGACTCTAACCAATAAGAAAAAAGACAAATGTTTGTCATATTTCTTGCAGTAAGCATCGTAAGTATCCTCAATACATTTTTTGACATGTTTACACATAGAGTATAGGCAAAGTGTGACCCTCCCCCCCCCCCACCTCCAACATTGACAGGACACCATGACCCCCCCAGGCAGTACCCATTTCTTTCGCGAAACTAATGACCACAAAAGGATACACTTACAATTACATAAAAACTTGATCATATTCGTTGCGTTTTTTGTGCGACAGGGGAATCATTCGTTGGGGGTGGGTAACCTCCCCCCCCCCCCCCGGTGGGACCATGGTTAATTTAGTACTTTAAATTTCAATTTTTCATACCAGTATTAATTAATATACGCGAGCTACATTAACTCAAACTAATAATTTAGGCTGACTAAACGCATGAAATGCTTCAGTTACCACCGGAAATGTAAATGACCTCAAGTGACCCCAAATTACCTCACTTGACCTTGAAAGATAATTACGGTGAGGTGGTTCCTATCTTAACATGATCAGTACTTGATTGGTGATATTTTTCTTTTTTTAATTTAAATACTTTTATAAAGAACTTGCAAGAAACAATCTCTTTACAATATATGTCACTATCTACTTAACTACATGCTTCCTCACTTGTCCTACTCAAAACAGAGTTTACGAACAAAACAACACACAATAAAACGCAATGAGTCACCGTACTAATGGTTGAAGCTATTCCACCACCAATTCACGTATTTGAGTATTAAAAACAATGCATGTTTATAAAAAAATAATGCGGAAAAATCAAAATTTTTATTGGGGGGGGGGGGGTTTTTTAATAATACCAACTTGTTATCTTTTGTTATATGTATAGATACTCAAGGACATTCCGTCTGGCAAAATGGTTTTGAAGTCTCCTGTTATCATTCGAAGGTTTCTATCGTTCTCATTTCACTACAAAATATTATTGCTAAACTATATGGCATTAGGAGTTTATAAACATTAATATGATTTTTGGGATGTTTTCTTGTTTTTACGGTTATTTACGGTTACCGGTGTACAATGGCCTCTTGAAATACACACAATTCTTGTTTACGTTAAAATGGATTCCATGGAATTTTGGGATATGTTGTAATACGCCTCCTCTGAAACATATACAGCTATCTGTGTTGCAATCGGGTGGGCACCAAACTTGGAATTTCTAGGTAATCTCTTGTTTAAGAGATTTCTAAGAAAGTATCTGTATATTTTCCGAAATAAGCAAACTAATGGACGAGGGAGTCCACTGGTGCTGTTTTTAACCCTTTTTTTAATATACCGTCGATTAGTAGTTATCCGTATTAAAACCCCTTGTTATGGCACGCAATCATACAACATACCTTTTACTCACTATTATCGTCCCTTTTCACAGCATATACCTACCATAATTTACAGTCTAAGAAAATATCCGTAATTATACCGAAGCGTTTTACTGAACATAAGTGTGAAGAGAATCTACTTTACCAAATGAATTCCTTTACCAATTTTACCCTTTTGTTATGGGGGCGGGACGCCTCTCATAGTGCTTTCGTAGTCGTGCGAGTGGTCTTATATAGTGTAGAATTTTGTTAATAAACTTATAGTTTAGGTTCGACAAGCAAATTGCCAGGACTTTGTAGGGCTGATAGAAAACGGGAGTAGAAGGAGAAGGTTATATTATTTGAATAAATACGCAATATTAGGACATATGACAAGAAAGTTTCAAATATTGAATTCTTAAGAATATTTTCCGAGAATCTTGTAGCAGAGAAGTGTTTTTTGAAGAAGGAATATATAACATCTGCGTAGTGTGTGAGCTCCGAGTGTACTATTTCGCAAGATGGTTTCAACCAGTTCAAGTGGGTAGATGTTCCGGTTCTCGCTCCTTACTTGGTACATGGTGCAGGGGTGTCATTTTTAATTAGTGAAATGGCTAAGGCAAATTAGCATACGTGTAGGTTTTGATTCTTTACTGTTTTTTAATATATTCGATATAAACCTGTATATAATATAAGGAATATAGGATATTTCCTAATGGATACTAGTATGATTACTTTGAAGAAGACATCTTTGTTGCGGTTGTCGTCGTTGCGACCCCCGAAAGCCTAAATGGAAAATCGCACACTTACGTCAGAGCTCGTTGAGAGAGTCCCCGTTGGAGAATCGACTTAATCCAAATCCAATATCCAACTAATACATTACGTCAAATGTGCAAAAACGCTGGTATAGTTTTAAAGCTTTTGTAAAACTTAACTTCATTATGTGTACATGAGCAGTCCTTAAAATACTTCATCTCAGAGTTATGGATACGGTAAAATCGATCGCATGATCTAATCTCCACAAAGATTATCACTAATTAGTGGCAACGTGTGAAAGAATGAGTCAATCATAATATCCATATAACATTGGGTCAAGTTATCCCCAATAACATGATAACAGTGAGTGACATAACATGTGTACACGCAATCTGAAACCTTATCTACTGTGTTGTGGGATTATGGTGAAATGCACTTTAATCCTTTTCATCTCAATATATGGGTACTTAAGCACTCAAAAGGGCTTCCGTGCTATGTTGTTTATTGCATGCCCGATCTAATTGACAATGTTTGCCTACGTGCTAACTAATAGAAAAAATGCTTTGGTGGTTAAAGTAGTTAACAAGAAAATGTTTGTAAATGAGAAAAAATTAGCCCAATTGATATCTTAAA
>JAMKCH010025533.1:0-18523 GCA_023653785.1 Ophioderma brevispina | reverse complement strand
CATCAGCTACTTCGTATCTACTCCACAGCTACTATGCTACAAATCCACCCCTGACATACAGCTACTTCGTAATCTACTTCACAGCTACTATGCTGCAAACTGCCCCGCATACAGCCACTTTGTATCTACTCCCCAGCTACTTTCTGCAAATCTGGCCCCCCCCCTGCATACAGCTACTTCGTATCTCCTTCACAGTTGCTATGCTGCAAATCCTCCCCTGCATACTCTACTTCGTATCTACTCCACGGCTACTATGCTGCAAATCCGCCCCTGCATACAGCTACTTCTATCTACTCCACAGCTACTATGCTACAAATCCTCCCCTGCATCGCTACTTTGTACCTCCACAGCTACTATGGCTGCCCCCATACAGCTACTTTGTACTTCCACAGCTACTACTGCTGCACAATCTGCACCTGCATACAGCTACTTCGTATCTACTCCACAGCTACTACTGAAAATCCGCCCCTGCGTCAGCTTACTTCTTATCTACTCCAGCGTCTTACTATGCTGGCAAATTTGCCCCTACATACAGCTACTTCGTATCTACTCCACAGCTACTATGCTACAAATCAACCCCTGCATACGCTACTTCGTAATCTACTTCACAGCTACTAGCCTGCAAATCTGCCCCTGCATACAGCTACTTTGTATCTAACCCACCGCTACTATGCTGCAATCTGCACCTGCATACAGCTACTTCGTATCTATCACAGCTACTAATGCTGCAAATCCGCCCTGCTACATCTACTTCTATCTACTCCACACTACTATCTGCAAATCCGCCCCTGCATACGCTACTTCGTATCTACTCCACAGCTCTATCTACAATCCGCCTTGCATTACATCTACTTTGTAATCTACTCCACAGCTACTATGCTGCAAATCTGCCGCCTTCATACAGCTACTTCGTATCTACCCCAGGTCACAATTCCAGTTAATCCAGTTGCAAGTTGTTCCATTTTCTTTGACGAAACTAACTGTTTCAACTGTTTTTAACTGTTTGTAACTGGTCTTAACTGATTCACTGGTCAGTAAAAAACCTAGTTGAAATTGGACACCACATTTTTCTGTCACTGAATCACTGATCAACTGGATAAACTGATATTCTACTGGGATCAACTGGATTTCAACTGGTTTCCAGTTAAACCAGTTTTCATCTGGGATCAACTGGAATTTTGACGTGGGACTCCACAGCTACTATGCTGCAAATTTGCCCCTACATACAGCTACTTCATATCTACTTCACAGCTACTATGCTGCAAATCTGCCCCTGCATACATCTACTTTGTATCTACTCCACAGCTACTATGCTGCAAATATGCCCCTACATACAGCTACTTTGTATCTACTCCACAGCTACTATGCTGCAAATCTGCCCCTGCATACAGCTACTTTGTATCTACTCCACAGCTACTATGCTGCCCCTACATACAGCTACTTTGTATCTACTCCACAGCTACTATGCTGCAAATCTGCACCTGCATACAGCTACTTCGTATCTACTCCACGGCTACTATGCTGCAAATCTGCCCCTACATACAGCTACTTCGTATCTACTCCACAGCTACTATGCTACAAATCCACCCCTGCGTACAGCTACTTCGTATCTACTCTACAGCTACTATACTGTAAATCCGCCCATGCATACAGCTACTTTGTATCTACTCCATAGCTACTATGCTGTAAATCCGCCCCTGCTTACAGCTACTTCGTAACTACTCCAAAGCTAATCTTCAAATCTGGAAAGGAACCTTCAGTGCCCTTTTCAATGAGAAATGGCTCACCTATACTACAGTGCTACAATTTCTTCAAGCATAGAAACCAGATCAGGAGAGTAAGTTTTAAACAATGGCATAAAGGGAAAATGTTACAAACCATGCAGCAGGCAATTTGCAGCACTGCCTTCTTGTTAACACCATCAAATGATCATAATTTGAGTTTCTATTGCTCTGAATTCAAGATTGTTAACTTACTTGTGGATGTTTCAGCAACAAGCTGTTGCTTTCATCAGCACTTAAGTGAGACTGCAACGCAGGACTTCTAATCCCAGTGCTGTCGTAGCTTCTCCCAGCACCCTGATGTATGTCTAATCTGTATTCATATCAGGACCTCCCTATAATTTTGGTAATCATTGTTGGAACACTTTGAACTATATTCAGAAAACTGTTCCCATGTCTCCCCCAACCAATGTTGAATGAGGTATGAGGTCTTGCCTATTCCCCCAACATTGATAGAAGGGGGTTGGGGAAGGGTAAGTTGAAGTTGAAGGTTGGGGCTTGAGTGATAACAGGGGCTTGTCACTATGAGTTGCAATATGCTCATCCACCAAGGACACAGTTTAGTGGGTTGTACTTGTATATACATTGACATGAACTGACCTTGTGTGATCTGGGTATCATATATCTTACCCAAAAACCAGGGGGTATATTTTCTAAATACATGGTGAATGAAAACTACTTAACTCTGCCAAGGGAATTGAGCTTTTACCAGCTCATAGTGATGAAGGTTCTTAACTCTGCATGCATGGGTGAGCAATGTATCAAGCGGTGTTAAGTGTTCCAACTATTTTTTTTTCCAAGATTGTAGTCCAGTCATACCTTGAAGGAAGCCATTCTATCTTGTAAACCTAGGGCAAGACCACCTTCACTTGCATTCTCAGTGATGTTTAATTCGATTTGGACCATGAGCAGCCCTTGGTTCAATGGAATTTTTAGCTCAGGGAGAACACACCTTAGGTGATAGGATGTTGAATAGAGATATAAGGCAGAAAAAAAAAGTTACAGGTATTCAAAGTAGTTGAACAATAATGTTTTGTATAATAAAGCCTGTAGACCGGGTTCATCTTGTTGAATACACATGCCATTCTAACCAAGCTATTGTCCAAAATAAGCATGTGAACAAACAAAATGCTTGACAAAAACTGATGTGGTTCTTTAAATAGACATAAGATTTATGACACATCTTATTGGCTTGTGCCCCTCAAGCAAATGGATACAGTGACTGTGTTTTCAAACAACTCATTTGTAGAGTATACTGAATTTGGTTGTTTTTGGTCAAGGTCACAATCGATTGCCGTCTAACTTTCTCCATCGACCTTTCTATGTTTATTATTACTTTGCTTTTTTTGCCAGGCGCATGCATTATTGGTACCCAATTTTCAAATAATACAAGAATTGCTTGTTTGATGTCCAATATCTCCATGGATTTAAATACCAATTATGCAGTACAGCTGGGAAATATATCAGTGAGATAGACCCATTGAGAAGATGCCACTCAGGTCTAATCAGTTTGGGTTCATGTCCACGATGTCTGTGACTTTGTTAATAATAAGGAGTTGCAGCCTTAATGTCAGATATGATAACTTCTAAGCTTGTGTTTGTAACTCGCTCTTTATTATAGCATATCAGCTGCACACACTGCACTCTGTGAAGCATTAGTGAATTATTAAAGGCACTATCAGTAATTTGAAATATCATCAAAAATCAGATTTTTGTATGTCTGTAACAAGTACACATATAAACATACCCTACAAGTAATAAGCTCCAACGCAGACTAATTATGAGGCCAAATTCAGGTATTTTATAGTAATTATTGGCCGTACGGACTCTTACTACAACACGTAATTCAATGGGGAATCATATCTTTGAATACTGTTGTTTTTATCCTTTTCTGTCATTTTTCAGTTGGAAAATATACCTACAGCCTTATTCTTCACTTTTAGGCATTCCTGCAATTTTTCACTTGATAAATAATTTATGGAAATTTTATAAACTTATCCTTCACTGCTAAGTTACTCCTGCAAATTTTAAATATGTTGACTCCGGGTGGATCACTGATAGTGTCTTTAACACCATTTGCAGAATTTTGAAAAACTATGCCAGATTTCTGAATGTTAAAAAAAATGTTTGATCTAAAAAAGAATGTATAAAATATATCTTTATATCTGGGTCTTTAGTCAGAACCAGTATTAGACTTGTGTTGTGTGTTGTGCTGACAATAATATGTCAACCAGAATGAGCTAGACAAGCTGAATGGAGTGCTCTTATCTAATCGTGTCGGTCAGAGGGCTGTCCAATATACTTCTCTGTCCACAAAATTCACTGACCATCCCCAAAATGGCAAGATCATGGACTTGAAGCAAAATGCATAGTTAATTGCAGAATTAAGAAATAACATGTGATGATCATTTAAGGGTATGTCTGAAGTTGGAAAAACTTTAATGGACAAAGTACCTGAGGGTTGTGCAGTACCTTGTATCTCCTCTGATCAACATGAAGTCAGACACAACCTTCCAAGTTTAATTCCCCTGGGTACTATTATCTTTCTTACAGTATTTCTGATTGGCTAATTTAATGATCTATTCTTTTAATTGACCATTTGAAATAGCTCTTCTAAAATGTTATTAATGGGCTCAGTTAATGATGGCATTCATTTTAACCAATGCCTAGGTTAGATTTTTGAATCTTTTTTGTACAGACAAAAGTAGCTAATAGTCTGTCAACCAGCTAGATGAGACCAGAAAACTGAATGGAGTGCTCAAAATTAATCTTGTCTATCAGAAGCTTGTCTACAGGGCTCAAAGTGCTTCTCTGCTTACAAACATTCACTGGCAATCCCTTAATTCACTCACAATTCAATTGTGCTTGAATTAGTAACAAATTATGAATTTGAGTTATGAGTTAATTGACACAACCAATTGTATTGTAGTTAAGAAACTATTGGTGGCATTCTGAAAGGGAGACTAACTTTAGACCTGGGTTTAAACCAGGGTTAGTCCTACATGAGTGGACATTTTTTTCCTTTCAAAATACTGTGAAAGTTAAATGTAACAGGTGAGAAAATTCCTCATGGATGGGCCATTTCGGCCCATCCATGAGGAATTTTTTTTTTTTTTTTTTTTTTATTTCTGATTGGCTAATTTAATGATCTATTCTTTTAATTGACCATTTGAAATAGCTCTTCTAAAATGTTATTAATGGGCTCAGTTAATGATGGCATTCATTTTAACCAATGCCTAGGTTAGATTTTGGAATCTTTTTTGTACAGACAAAAGTAGCTAATAGTCTGTCAACCAGCTAGATGAGACCAGAAAACTGAATGGAGTGCTCAAAATTAATCTTGTCTATCAGAAGCTTGTCTACAGGGCTCAAAGTGCTTCTCTGCTTACAAACATTCACTGGCAATCCCTTAATTCACTCACAATTCAATTGTGCTTGAATTAAAGTCGCCGTCATAATTTCTGAAACAAATAGCACGCGCGCGTCTGATGAATTGCGTACTGGATTCCCGTTGTCAAGCGTTCGTCACACACTTCCGGGTTTACGCGCGAGTAGCCAGAATTTTGTTTCAGAATTACTGACGAACACTATAGTAACAAATTATGAATTTGAGTTATGAGTTAATTGACACAACCAATTGCATTGTAGTTAAGAAACTATTGGGGCATTCTGAAAAAGGGAGACTAACTTTAGCCTGGGTTAAACCCGGGTTAGTCCTACATGAGTGGACATTTTTTCCTTTCAAAATTATGGGAAAGTAAATGTAACAGGTGAGAAAATTCTCATGGATGGCCATTTCGGCCCCCATCCATGAGGAATTTTTCACCTGTTACATCAAAAATTTTAGAGTAGTTGGAAGGAAAAAAGGTCCACTCATGTAGGCCTAACCTTGTTTAACCCAGACTAAAGTTAGTTCCCTTTCAGACACCAGCTATAAGTTTAAAAGTTGCCCATTGTTACACAACAGGTCAGGAGATGGCTTCATGTGTGGTTGTGTCTCAGTTATCATTTCCATAATATTAGCTGAGATTTATGAGGCATAGGTATCAATTTGTGCCTCTTGTAGTTTACACAGGGAGTCATATTAGAATTCACACAATGTAGGGGGATTCCCCAGGAACTGATCTTAGGCCTATAATTTGCCATTATTAAAATTCATTCTAAGCCAGGTCTGGGCATGAATACATTGGCCATGCTGATCAAAATATGGTGGGAGCAACACATAACTCTGACTCTTAGTATGTGAAATATGGATGTTGTTGGATGTCAAATGACAAGTGAGTAAGTTAAAGAGGCATGAAAGGAAAGGTGGAACTACTACATATCGTTGATTTGATTCATTTGGACAAGGCTGGGAGAGTATTAGAAATTGGTGTTTTGATTATCAGTCATGTGCGGTGTGTGTCTTCAAATGGTTAAGTTGATTAAAACTCCCAATCTTGCATATATACATGCACTAGCCAAAGTAATTGCAAACTGAGAAACAAAAAATCTTAATCTCTGTGATTTTAAATTATACATAGATTATGACATACATTCCGTATAAACCTGCCACAAAGTTGTATTTGCCATGCAGATGTTATTCCCAGAATCAAGAGGATGTGGAAAATGTAGATTTGAAGTTATGTTCCCTAAATATGGCGGATTTAAAAGAACTTGCGGACGATAACTTGCCGATTGCACTCCAGAAGGACGAACATACAGACAATGAAACAAAAGAAATTGGCTTTCCGAATAGCTGCTTAATGAATTGTACTTTTGCCAGTGGTGTAGATTGTGGTAATTTAAGTAATGTTACTTTCTATTTCTTCATTTTAGTGTGTTTTTCCATTACTCTATAAATGTAAAGAGTGAAAAGTTAGTCTTAATAAACCCATAAAAGGAGTGAAATTGCGATATTTCACTCCAAAAGAGTGTAATCATTCAAAAAAGTGAAATGTCCTTAAAAGGTAACCTTTCATTCTTACAGTGATACCCTCTTCAACAAGAGGATCACTGTGGGACGATCCTTAATAAATTTTCCCCATTTCATCTTCCCGAGTGATTTGTATTCTTGGAAGTGAATTTTATGAATTTTACTCTGTGAGAGAATTAACTTTTCACTCTGTAAAATATAAGTATTTTCTTTAAGTGGTATTTTTTCATTATTCTCTAAACTAAAAGAATGAAAGACTGAAATTGCCTAAAATTCACTCCTCAAAGAGTGGAAATCACTCAAAACGAGTGAAATTTCACCCTATAAAGAACAGTTATTCTACAGGTCCGCTGCGTAACTGGAGGTTCACGTAGGCATCCTGGATCAAATGCAATTTCACCACAATTCACTCCTTCTCCACAAGTGGTTCTACTCCTTTGGTATGTGAATTTGAGGCAATTTCACTCGGGTGAAAGAATTAATTTTTCACTCTTATTTAGAGAGTATCTCTGTTCATTATTTGCAACAACCCTGGTCTGGCTGAGGGTCTGATTGTCAATTACATGGTTGGTTTTTTAAAAATGCAACTTCCCAACTCTTATCAAAAGCAATTAAGTTCAGAATATGCCAAAAGTAGTGACACATCATATTTTTTTTCATAAAAGTTATGAAAGTCAACATCTATTTTTTTTTTTCATAAAAGTTGATGAACAAATCCCACAGTTGTTTTTTGCCATTTTCGCCTCATTTAACAACAGGAAATGAAGTGTGGTGTGTAATCTCAATTTCCTTGTGGCGAGCTTGTGAGAGAGTATGGATTTATTGGCATCTTCAGCCGGCAGCGGAAACAAACAGATAGAGCCAGCGAATATGTAGGCTAGGGGCCTGTTGATTGCTAACATACAAGGAGGAGCCATAACCCCTTTAAACACAATATGAGGAAGTCTTTACCATGATCTATTGTCAGGTATTTTCTTCCCTGTGATAGAAGTGTTAACCCAAATATTTTGGTCTCTTGTTTTGGACTCTACTTGTTTATAGTGTGATTGTTACGAGATAGGCAGACTTTGTGTGACGGTTGTTGTTGTTTAAAGGGGATAAAATAAAAACAGCGATTAATGCGAGAAAATTTAACAAAATGTGGAAATACATTTTTTAGTTTATAAATCAAAGATATAAGTTTCTAACAATTCCACAAAACTACCTTTAATGGCAGGAACAAAAACACCCAAATATCAAAAAAAAATAAGTTTTAGGAAAATGATCATAGCTGTCTCCCACAAATAGACATACAGCAATGGCATCTAAAAATCACAAGATTAATAATGTTTGTGCTTGAGGTCAAAACTGTACAGGGTCATTGTGCACAATATTACGCTATAAACTGTGGTATCCACAGGGAAAGTAAAGGGCTTTTTTGATTTCAAGTCAAAATTTGATAGCACGATATAGAAATTACAGAATCAGATATAAAATAGTATGCCACAGTTGAGAATGGAATTTGGAAGACTTTTGACCTACACATAAACAAATTAAATTATTGCCGATTAGTCATAAATAACTGTATTGGCCGTAAGTAGGTCAAGGAAAAGGGTTTTATTCATTAAAAATCTCTATGCACAGGTACACAAATTAGAATTTCTTTGTAATGCTTGCACACAGCTGTTTGAAAGTTAATTTATTATGGCAAAACAAAATAAAACACTTTCAAACAACTAATTTGGATAAATATCACTTCTTCATCCTGTTGTTGTAAATTTTATAAAAATTATTGTGGGAAAAATATATGATTTTTCTTTAAAAATCTAGTTTAATACGTTTCTTTTCTAGGAGACAATTGGGGCATATAGAGGGTGCTATAACATGTTCAAATCAGGGACATTTGTAGGTTTATAAGCAGGGGTGGATTTTTAATTTTGTTCTCATACTGCCTGGTGGGCCAGTGAGCTAGAAAACCTTACTGGCCCTGCAGCCGAACTCACTAGCCCCAACAATAATTCCATCCCATTGCAACAAATGAATTTGCGACTCCAACACTTTGACTCCAAACTTGGATAATTGGCTAAATTTCAACCATACAATGGGCCCTCCAAGGTTGAGTCATTCCTGGGGAAGAACTGCAACTTTGGTTTTAGGGATGGGGTGTGCAGGCCATGAAGAGCCACGAACCTTGGTGCTGAAGAACTGAATTGGTTAAATAATATTGTCTTTGGAACTGATTTGTTTTTCCAATTATGGGATGGGAACTGCATTATAGGTCAAATTAGAGGTTGTGGAGATGATGAACTGGCAAAATTTCCCCACAGAGCTAAAATTTGTGTGACCGCTGCTTAAATTGGTCTACAAATAAAAGAGATGATATGCATGGGGTCAAACATGCCATTATGATTTTTTTTTCAGAAAAAGGGCAATTTGGCCTCAAAGTTTTAAACCAAAATCTTTGATACAAAAGTCTTTGTGTAGATCATTTTATAGCTTTTATGTTACGCAGCATCAAAAAATAATACGCATTTGCCTACTACAAAAAAAAATGGTCCTTTGGGTCTTTTCTTCCCACCAACTAATTGTTGAGTTTCACCAAGGCCCAGGTGATGGTGCTATTTTTTCCATCAATATTAGCATTTTTGTCAAGTGTAGGTGGAAAATTAAAAAAAAAATCTTGGCTGCCCACCACTCCCTTGAACTCTGGTATTTAAGAAAAAAAGAAAAAAGAAACTCTGTGTTAAATCAGTGCAACTTCCGTTCTAGGAAATGTTCTTGGAAAAATTAATTTAAGTAGTTTGTTTTTAATTCAAGATACTGTTAAATGTGAAATTTACTTCCTACGACTGTTTAGAATTTCAGAAATTTGATGCCAATAGATAAATATCAACTTATGGCTCTAAATTTTACAATTCTATATTTGTTATGTTTTCAATGTGCTTAAAGTGATATGGGTCTTAAGAAATTATCTACAGGAAATGAAGATGTAAGAGTCGCTAGAAAAAAGTGCCTTTTCTTGGTTTTAGTGCATATTGTTAAAGTGATTTCAATTGGGTACCTGAATTATATGACAAACATGAATTATATTTCCACATTTTAGTTTCTTTCATGTAATTTAGTTGATTTTGGAGCTTTTTCCAGCAACAAAATTTGGTTCACTATTTTTTTTGGGGGGTTTGGTTTTATATCTTAGCCCTCACTTTAGCCCTCATCTGTTGAAGGGGGTTACTGTCCCTTGTAGCTTCTTTGGCCCCCTACCAAAAATGCTTTTCTGGTATACCAAGTAATTTATTGTAATTGTCAATTAACAGTTGACATTTCCTTTTCATGCAAAACAAGCACCCTCCAGGGTATAAGTAGAGTACAGGACGATCCAGAAAATGTACAAATGCCCTCAGACACTTGATTTGAATATCAATGGATAGCTATGGTCCCCTTCCTTCTGTTGGTACCAAAATATTTACCAACATACCTAGTAATAAATCAATATAATGTCATAAAGTTTACATTGGAGCAAAACAGCCAATCTTTATATAGACACAGTGTAAAATAGGCAAAAACAAAATAATAAATTTTTGCACCTAAAAGTTAGGAATATCAGATTTTCATGTTTTTTTTTTTTTGGTCTCTAATTTATTGCAAATGAATTTTCATGAATTTTGCAGAACCAATCTCTGCAGATTAGTTCTGCTGAATGGTTGCAATCTTCCACCTCCAAGAAAAAAACTTAGACCATACAACTGCTCCCTAATAATGTCTACACCAAATAAAAATAAATCTAAGATCAGACTGCATACAGATATGTATGCAGTACATCTAAGATCATATTCCATACAGATATGTATGCAGCCATCAGAAGTAGCATGCATTACTGTGGTTTATGAAACCATCTGTGAATTACATCACTAATAATACCATAAACTATATATTTTTAAAAATTATTTCTAATTGAATATAATAGTCTGCTTATCTCGTATCATCAAGATGCAATACTTCTTAAAGGGATTAGCAGCGATAATGCGAGAGAATCGAAAAAATGTGGAAATGCATTTTTTAAACTTGTAAATCAGGGATAAGTGTGCACAATTCCATATAACTGCTTTAATGTAGAAATAGACCACCAAATAGTGAAAAAAATGAAGTATTTGAGAAATTTGTCATACCGTATCCCGCGAATAGACATACAGCGACGGCGTTTCAAAATCTGCACTTAACAGCTGATAGTGGTTTACACCAGTACAGAATAACCAAAGATCAATAATGTTTGTGTTTGAGGTCAAACTGTATTGATCATGGTGCACAATATCACAATGAAAATCTGTGATATTCACCGGGAAAGGCTTTTTTTAATCTCAAGTTGGAATTTTTGATACGCATGTATAGAAATTACCGAATCAGATAAAAAGTACTGCCTTGTCTTTAATACACGGATTTCAAGCCAACAACTTGCACCATTCCAGAACTCAACACGCCTGTGGATATTGGGTCAACACCTAGTGCAGACACACTGAAAACAGCCTGTGACTGCATAAATACCGCATGACTGGTGAATAACCCTTCCTTCTTAAATTGAGTTACCGAACCAGGCCTTCCCTTCTTGCAACCAAAGCTGAGGATAGTGTTACTTCAGGTTTGCAGAATTCATCATAAAATATCACTAGGATAAAAACAATTTACACACCAAGTGCTAAGGATTTTGCAGGAAGTTTTTACTTGGAAGTATCTGCCAAAGACCCAAGTTGATGGGAATTCTTGTGTCAATTGAAGATAATGATTGTAGGTTTTTCATTGTTTGGGTCTGGAATTCCTGTTTTGTGTTCTTGTCTTTCATCTGGGCAGTTTGTATCTTCGTCTGGATCCCCAATACTAATTATTGTAATGACAAAATGCCTTCTTTTGTGATACAATAGACAAGTTCTAGCTTTACCATTCACAGGTATAGTTTAATAGCCAATTACCAATGCAACTGTGCAAAAATCTCAAAAATTTTGGAAAATTGGGGCCGCCCTTCAAAATAAATATGCTGGTATCTTTTTTAAGTCATCTGGAGATCATATACGGTCATTGTCCATCAGTACTTCATATTTGTCTTCTTCTAGAGCAATAACAATTCACCAGAGTTGTTATGTTCAAAGGTCATGTAAGGGTAATTTGAGGTCTTTGTCCACAAAATTAGTGGCTAGGTATCCATCAAAGTTGGATCAAATTATCTTTTTGAGTGATTATATATAGTTTTCATAAACTAGGGCTAAAACCTTAGTCAAGAGGTCGCTGTTACAAAGTACTGCTTCTTCCATAGCAATGCTTGGTCCATTAGAGAATGATTCATGCCCAGATGTTCAGACATAAGAGATTAAAAAAGGTCCAGGGACCATCTTAGGTCATTGTCAAACAATTATCTGGGTGCTTCTTCCACAAAAATAGAACATTCAATAGATTTGGTCTGAATGATACTTGATAAATTGATCATGTTTCATATTCAAGAACATAAGGTCAAAGACTACCTAAAGAAAGTAACTGAAGAATGGTACTTATTTTGACACAGAATAAACTGCACATTTGAAGAATTGGAACTGACTATTTGGAATCTGATACACTTGATTAAAAATGTGATTTACACCGATCACCGATGTAGGCTATGCAATAGAGGGTGCTATAACATATAATTCATGACTTTTGTAGGCTTGTATGGCAACATTCTCAGAATGGATTTTTCTGATTTTCACAGAGGTGATAGCTCTTGCATGCCTCAACGTATATCTGTTATCAGAATTTGGTTGATGCTGCTTTAAAAGTGTTCTAAAAATAAGATACAATTGGCATGGGATAAACAGCTGTGACATAATGAGGTATTAAAGGTCCATGGCCCGATCGCTAATAGCCTCGTCCCCAGAAGCCCCAGATTTTACCGAAAGTGGTCAACATTTTGGTATCAGAAGAAAGCTACTATTTTTCTCATTTACCCTGTGAAATCTTAGAGCTAAAGGGTATTTGGTTTGGAAGTTATGAGCGAAAATGTACCCCATTTTGGTCAACCAAAATTAATTTTACACAGTACTCTATGGGGTTACAAAATCAAGTTTTTAGCTCTTGCATCAAAACGGATGGAAATATCGGCACGGAACTTTACAGATGGGGTTTTGGAGTGAAGGTCAATCTACCAAGATGAAAACTTCATATCCTTAAATCGGGCCATCCCCCTTTAAACCAATCATCACTGTATGAGCCAATGTGTCTATTGATACTCTGGTTTTCATGTTATCTGTCTGTGAAGAAATGTATGACTTCCATTCTATACATCTAATGGATGACTGCATTATATAATTGACAATTTAAACTTGTCAACTTAATGTGTAGACCAACAACATTTAGTTGTAATTGTTTACTTAAGACAGAATTGGACATACCTTGAAACCAATTATTTTAAATGTTAGGTGTAGCTTCTTCTAGTATTGATGTAGTGTTAATAGATATCATGCACTCTTCAATTGGTAATGACCACTATAATTATCTGAAAATTGTTTGCATAACTGTAACTGACCATTATTTGAAGTACATACTTTTCAAACTATAAAACTGGAGATGTTTTCCCTGTGAATATTGCTGCTGCAAAAAGCTGTTTTGGATTAATAGATACTTAATTGTCCAAAATAACAAGTTTTTGGCAGTATTTCCAGTATCCTTTAACTTTCCTTCAAGTTTGGCTAGCCTTGATATGACTACAGAAATGTAGACACTTTCAATGATTACTAGCAATTAGAGCCTCTTCACCCACACATGCTTTGACCATAGAATACAAACAACAATAATTATTGTTCAATTAAATATAATGCTAACTTTTTCTGTCTCTGGATTTTTATCCCCCTGGCTTGAAAACAGAAGGGTGATTTTGCAAGAACGTGCATGTCTGTATGTATGTGTGTTCCAGTTTGGTTAGGTTTTTGTTTTTCAGGTCTTCTTCAAAAAGTTGAAGTCCAATTAAACCAGACTTTGGATTAAGGTGCAATAGGGATTCCTTCATATGGATGATGTCAAAGGTCATGGACCAAGGTCAAAGGTAATCTGAGGTCATGTTGTATGTGTATGTATGTGTGTTGCAGTTTGGTTAGGTTTTCATTTTTTCAGGTCTTCAAAAAGTTGAAAATCTGATTTAAACCAGACTTGGGATTAAGGTGCAATATGTGGATGATGTCAACGGTCATGAACCAAGGTCAAAGGTCATCTGAGGTCATGTTCCATACTGCCATCTTGTCAGGGGGCTCATGCAAGTTAACTTGCTGTATTTTTTTCTGATAGTGTGTGACCCATACAGTTGAAATAGTTCATTGGACCTTTTACAAAGTGATTCCATCGGCTATTTGCATTAAAAGAGTATGGGATATGATTCATATCACATTAAACACTTGATAGTGTCTGAATTTTGTGATGCAAATTTCATGAAAATACTTCTATAGTAAAATGGTTTACTAGGTCTGGTTACTATGTTCCCTCTCCTTGCCCAGCAATGTAGTACAGATGACTTTACCCACTAAGGCGTTAATGTAGTAATACCACATTTAATATGGTATATGCCCTCAATATTTCTCAATAATTATATTTTGGTACAATTGGACCAGGCCCGTAACAGGGGTCAGTTTTTTGGAAGGGGCAAACATATTGGTGTATAGGGCAAAACTCTGAAGGGTGTAGGCACTTCGGTGTGCAGGGGATTTTTTAACATCACAGCACACATTCAAATTACCTCTCTCTCTTTGCCTTTCCCTCTCACACCTTCCCTTGTTCCCTCTCTTTTCCTATCTACCTTTCTTAGTTTTCCCTTTCCCCCTTTTCTGGTTCCTGGTTTTCCAGCAGCTTGATTTGAATTTCACAGTCACACCTCATTACCCCACCTTTTAAGCTACTGCAATGGACTATTTTTAATTAGCTTAAAAACTTAAATTAAACTGTAGATGATCTATGTCTTGAAAGAAAAATTTCGTATAATTAAAGTTGTGGATCCCAAATTTTAATTAGCCCAGTAAAGATCAAGTCCATTTTTAGTTCATCTTGATGCAATCAGAAAGACCTTATGACAGCATGATTCATGTGTGTGTGTGTTTGTCTGTGTGTGTGTATGTGTGTATGTGTGTATGTCAATCATTTGGTATACACTTTTGGATAAAATGGAGTCTAGCTTTTTAGTACTGTGATGGTTCAAGTTCATACTTGGTATTGTATACAAATTTGCATAAAAAGTTATTTTTTTAAACCTATATTTTTGGCCCTGGATGAGATCAAAGGTCATTCTGGGGTCACTTAGGGTCAATATATATATATACCCTAGTCGAATAGAAATAATTATTACTTAAATATGTTTTAAAAAGAAAACCAACTCTGACCACTTAAAATTTGAAAAAGATGTGCATTGAAGTTTATTCTTGATAAGAAGCAAGTTTCAACTGAATTGGTTAGGTAAATCTTATTTTGTAGTGATTTTTTTGGGAACATAAGAGCTGATAATCCTACCTTAAGGGGTTTGATTTGTGAACTACTCGATAAAATTTTCAAGAATTCACATATATGGTATTTACAACGGTGCTGATTAAGAATCTGAAATAAAAAATGGGGGTCACCGTCTTTGTTTTTGAGCTATAGCCAAAACAAAAAAGGGATGTTGTCACTTTTTAAACCACGCAAGTCTATGGGAAAAGTCAAAATTTGACGTTTGGATCACCTACAAAATAACAACTTCTTGATAAAATTTTGTAATTTCAAAATATTTTCAAATTTTAGTATTTTTAACAATTTGGGTGCCTCGTTGGGCCGCAAGAAAAGTTTGCGGCACATTCAGTATGCAGCAAAGCAGTGAACGCGTGTGTAGATGCGCGCCTGAAAGCAGGCGTAGAAGACTCACGATTGACGCGTTTTGTTTTTGTTTTCTGCGCATGGAACTTTCGCACCTCAAAATGCAAAGTCTTTCTTTTGCCGCCGAGAGTGGGTGTTAAAATGAATGCTCAAAGCTCAAAACAGCTTGCACGTAAACAGATCACACATCAAACCCCTTAATTAGAAAAAAAGATGCAACCCATTCCTTCTGTTTCTGCACCTGGACTTGTGCTGCCCACATTACAAAGTGTAATTAACTCTTGGAAATATCAAATACTGAAACAGTCATGAATGAATCCATCACTACTAACATTTGTGACATACATAAGGCCAATGACATCTCTGGAATGAAAGTTTTGTGATTTCCCCCTTCTAAACTAAAGGTTTGTTGAAACATTATATCACCACTGTTATCTAACTGACTAGTTCACTCTGAGTATTTGTTCCAGACCACTGGCCACCTAGAGGTTGTTGTACAGTGCAGTGGATTAAAGAGATGAAATATTGAAGAGCATTGACTGACCTTTTTCATTTACCCTCCAGCGACAACTTGGGATGTCCCTTTTTACATCATTAAGAACTTACTTCAGTGCCGTGTTTTTAAATGAAAATATGCTTTTACAATTGATTCGGATAGCTTTGCCTTGTACCGCAAAAGTGGTAAATTGTTTCCCATAGTCATATGAAACCAATTATTTGATGGACACAATGAAATACAGTTTTCAGCAGGTATGTTTTTAAAAATGTGTGTGTGTGTCTTGACCTTTCAAACCTATGCCGTGGTAAAATAACTAAATATGATTGAGAATTACGAGTACTGCTAAATGAAAATGTTCATATTCAGTTGCTATTATTGTTTAAATCATTTGCCATAAAATCTTATAATTGAGCAATCTTTGTGGCAATCATTGCTTTCTTTCAGTCAGAATGGTAATCATGTGAGTAAATATAGACAAATAAAAAATACATTTTCGCCTGGCTTTTGTACTAATAAATGTTTATTAAAGGTGCAGTGAGATATTTTCCAAATCAGATGTCCCTAACATTTTTTTACACTGATGCAAAACACTAAGAGTTGAGTTAATTGTAAAATAATATAATACTTTGCTTCAACAAAATTTGTGCGCAATGTTTCATAATGTCTTATAGAAATTTAAATTCACTTTGGTTTCAACCTTTAAGGTATTTTGGGATTTCTTATCTATCTACAGGGCAAATACCCAATAAGAAAACTCTAGATTTTTTTGGTATTGGTAGTTCGGAATTCCCGCCTATTTTTTCAGGCACACCACGCTCAGCAATTGTACTTTAGAACTTTATATTTCACAAATTCACACCATTTCACAACATTACATTATCAAAATTAATCTCACTACCATCACTGTATGCCACATGCTATACTCTACTGGACTGCCCTGGAACCTAGGGTGATGAGGTTACAGACCCTGGATGATTCCCACTCGTTTCAACAAGGTTTGCATTTTTACGTGCTCAGGGATGACTAGTCTGAAACACGGGACCACCATTTACATGACTCCCGAACCATGAGGCGCCGGGCACCCATTGCATACACCTGCACATTCTGCGCAATGGGTGGGAGCGAGGAGAAATCCATAATCACACTTTTGCAATTATGTTTTCCTCCTTATAGGAACTATTTTGAGTATGACCAAGAAGCCCGACTCTCGCGGGGCTCGAACCTGGGGCCTCTCGATCGTTCTTATACCCTGCCGATGGTGCAGCGCCTTAGACCGCTCTGAGCACCTCGCCCTCTAGAGTGTTTAATTTATCTCAATAAACTGTAATGCATCTAAATCCCTCAAAATCTCTTGGTGTGCTTCCAAGTTTATGGAAAGAATATGGTTTCATTTGGGTGTTTTAAATTATAGTTGGCTTTACTGATAGAATAACTTCATTTTAATGAAACTTGTCTTCATAAAAAAAAACTGATCCAAAACGATTTCTATTTATTGCTATCTGCTGAAGATTGTGAAAAGCAAAAGTGAAAGAAACGACTGGTTTAACGGATGGATTTTGGTTTCACTCAGAACCTAAGAGGGCATAAAAACACGAACACAATTTACCTTGAAATGGATACTTTATAAAAAGAAATCCGCCAATTAAATTCAATTAAATTGGGTTTATTTACCCCAATGGCCTAAAAAGCAACCAAATATTCGTTGTTTGGATTTTTCGGTCAATATTAACATGTCCATGTACAACTTTTCTGTGATTAACTCAATGAAATAGAATTTACACCAATACCTCTATTAAACTGCCTATACTTTCATGTACAAACATGCATCAAGAACTCTCATTTCTTCGCTATCATGCAACTGGTAACTTAAATATTTAGGTTTTCTCAGAAGAGCTTTGATACTGTCAGCCTGCCAAACATGGAAATTACAATGGTTGACAGCATCCCGGCGAGAAGTCGGCACCCGACCAAATTCACTGCCCAGCACGGAACTAGTACACCCGCCTTTTTTTTTTCCCTGCGAAAGAGAGAGGAATCGACCTGAAAATTTTAAATAGAGTGATGGACACTTCTGATTTATATACATATGATCATTTAAGGAGAGCACTAACATGATATCTACCTGAAAATTGCAGCATTTTAGGCAAATCCCAGCTTTTTTTGAGGGTCAACTTAGGTATGTAATTCAGACATCATACACTATGGCTGTGGCCTAGGTCATACTGCTGCCGATAAATATTGGCAATTGTGCTTAAAGGATGACAACTGGCAAATAACGTTTTGAGACATACTTGGGTATTATTCGTTTTAATTTCGGCCGATTTTGTCACATTTTTTACCCCTTTTTGCGATTTAATTCTCATTTCTTTTTGATTTTATTTCTGTTCTCTCTCAAAATTTTGTTTTTAAAAAAAAAAAGAAGTAAACAGTCGGGATTATTGTATACAGTCGGGCAGATGAGGACAATCAAACAAATTTTTGGTCCTTATATTCCTAATATGC
>JAMKCH010025532.1:0-19082 GCA_023653785.1 Ophioderma brevispina | reverse complement strand
TTTTGGATGACCAATATGGCCATCAGTGCTTCAATTACGAAGCCCAGGTTTCCAATCCATTGTATAGAGATCAGTGTTCGAGACCCACTAATGCGCAGTTCAACAATCTACGTACTTTTCAATGAACTTGAATAACCACCGATCATCTTTCAATTGGTGTGAAAGACTAAACATGGCTTGTGGCAAAACGATAGCGTAAATAATAAACGTGGCGGCTTCCTTAAATCGTCTGCTGCTTCGAAAGTTAAGCAGTGTTTAAGAAGATAATAAAAGAAAATAAATAAATAAATAAATAACGCAGACTTTTATTGATAACTCTTATTTAGTGTACCCTCAATCTCGGTCATAATTGTTGGGACACTTTGTCTCGTTAAATAAACTACCTATTTATATATTTTTGTAAATACAAAATTACGGATTTCTTCCAGAGTAGATCGAATTTTTTTGCACTTAATAGTAGGCACACATACTCTACTCACTGACCTCTACACATGGATAGCGGGTCTGATTCGCCGATTGAAACAGAAGGAAGTTCCTTTGCCCTTCGCAATATGGCGGGAAATTATGCATACACCTGCTATTCCACACAGATGTTCTATTATTATAGAAAATTCCTTTAACTTTGACAATAAAGTGAAGCCATATTGCAGAGGGCAAAATGCAACTTCCTGTGGTTTCAATCGGCAACTATTCAACGGTGCGCCGGCCCTCTATCTATGTGTAGAGTTCAGTGACTCTTATTAGGGCAACGAGGAGGCTGTGGATCACGAAATGCTCCTTTAATTTACATTGCAGATCAGATAAAGAATAGGGATATTCCACTTCACTCATGCGTGTCCTTCAACAAAAGGGTCTTGTATTCGTAATATAGGGGTGTTCAATAGAGTAGACAAACACTTAAACTGTTCTTCAATAATTTCGTAAAGGGCTTTAAATCTCTTAAATCTTATTCACCTTTGAATATTCCTTAAAACATGTTCTGTCCATGTAAAGAAAAAATGAAAGAAGCAGAAAGTGATTGGTGTTCTAAATATTCATTCAAAATAGGGGAAATACTAATTTAGCCTTTCTTGCGATTAAACGGAGACACGCCCTAAGTAGGAAAAACAATACATTGTTGCACATTATCCATTTTAGAAATAATAGAATTAGCACACACAACCCAATTCCAAAAGAAAAATGTAAAAAGTCATACCAATTTGGAAATAAACGCAAAATACAGCAAACCTCCCCCCTTTTTAATGGTAATCATTGGCAGTAGCTGATACACAAGGAGTAAGTAGACCATACCATTACATCACAGGAGTGATTTCTCTGACTGAGGGGCATGACCCATGTGCTAAATGGATAACAAAGTTGTCGTTTTAGACCGTCTTTGACCCGATTTTCATGGAACCAAAATTCTCTCTATAATTCTGGTATGGTAATAAAATGTGTAATGTAGGAAACAATATAACAATAATGAAATCCACTCCTAACTATTTTAGTTTAGTCCAATTCATACCATTGTGTTTTATTTACTCCCACGCCTAGTCGGGAAAACTTAGCTCGACACCCAAACCACCATATAGAATCGTATCACTTTCTAGAACTACTTTAAAGGTGCAACGAGAGATTTTAAAATAACAGGTGTCCTGAAAAAATGTGAAAATTCTGATTTTGGCACTATTGGTGTAAAGCCTTTATATCAAAAACATCTCCATCTGTAAGGATTAAGCTGAGAGTGTTTCTTTGGTACACAAATTGGGAATTTTTTATTTTTGTATAGGAGCAAATACGAAATGTCAGCCGATGTTTTCTATGAAAATAAGCATATAGATAATCTTCGGTTTCACTTTTAAGACATTACTGTACAAAATACAAGGTAAAGAAATCCATTGAGTGTCGAATCTAGGAAATCAGTAAATGATGGACACATACATGGATGTCTCAAAAATCTCTCGTTGCACCTTTAAAGTGACAGGAGGAGATTTTTTTAGGATATGAATTATCTCAATTTAACTAGAATCGGTTGTAGACCACCTTGCCGAGAACGGTTGGAAGGTTATTGGACACACAGGTGCAAAAGAAAAACCGCACAAAACCTGTTTTGAACTTTGCCTGACTATCGTAATAGTCCCCATAGAAAACCTGCTGTGACTTTCTGTGTGCACGACTGAACTACTAAATCACCATCTAATTACATAAAGACGGCCGTATTCGGCTTATTCTACTTTAGGTTGATCTACTACATTTGGTAAGCATTCCAAATATGTAAAAAACTAGGTTCGAGAAAAAATCGGGGCGCTTCTTTCTGGAAATATCCTCATGTCTTTAAAAAAATAAAAATTTGCCATAGGAATTCACCATAGGTATACCCAGTTGGTTTGTGTTGGGTAAGTGTCCCCGTACAGAGAAAATGATGCTTTTACTATTGCCTCAATTTGGATCATGGCAAACCATAATTCCGGGTCATTTGTCTTTCGTCCTGTCCGGTCCTGTCCCGTATGTGTGTGAAGGTCTGTCACCTTAGTACACTTGTTTGTCGTGATCCTGTTTTGTCACTAGAATTTTGTTCTTTAGATTTGTACTCTAAGATAATTATGGGTGACCAAGTGACTTCGAGGTTCTGCTCTTTTTCATCACCCCACACTGAAAGTACCTGTAATGTCGTATTTTCTGATAAAATAAACTGAACTGAACTGAAATAACATTCCCCATAGTTAATTGCAACAAAATTTCCCACACATTCAGATCAGCATAAGAGTAAAATCATAAAGGCCAAGGGATCAACTCTTCTTAGAAAAGGGACCGGTCAAAATTACTATTTATGCACTTGAGAAACTGTACGTAAAATCGCCATTCAAATCAATTCAATAATACTTGTGTATCCGTTCAAAATGTGACCTATATTTTCACGGGATATTTAAAACATTAAAAAATTCCACGTGCATGCTATTTTTTAAATGTCTTTAACAGAGTTTAGTAATCGTCGTAAGGATATGCATGGCTTCTATTTTGGAACTCCAGTATACTGAATATAATACAAAGGTCACCTGTTAAAAAATTAATACCAAACATGTCGCTTTTGAGAGCTGAATTTTAAATTCACACTAGGAATGAAACTGTAGCTATTAGCCCTCTATTTGACTGTTTGATCGTTTTAACGTAATTGGTACGGGTATTTCAAGGCAAGCCTTTCGCCTGTGCGTTTTGTTGTACCAAATAACGTTCATATTTTATTTACGTGAAATTGAAAATAGCAACAAAACAATAACTACCGCTACATAAAATCATATAATGATAGAACTATTCCTCATGTCGAGTCTGCAACGCTTTGTGGTAAATGGTACAGATATAATGTGTCGATAAAGCATGCACTTAAAACCGATTACTTATAACTATTCATCTAATTGTGACCAAGCCAGACGTCACATGAGGCTCTTTGCGTCATTTATGAATTTGTTATACAGGCAAAGCTGATCAGGAGAGTTGGGAAAAATGTCTTTTCTGTTGCAAAAAATATACACTGATAACTGATATGACCTTTTCAGGTTATTATGTTCATGTTTATAGACTATGGGACGTGTCCTTCTATGCTGTTGTTTTGAAGTGCCCGTAAGGGGGCTAAAGTAAAACCAAGTGTAAATTCATAAAGTTAATAAAATCATATAATCGTCTGTTCCCACAAATAAAACTGGCACATTTTCTTGAAAATTAATAAAATGTCACCTCAATTTCATTTCCTCATTATCAGTGACCAATGGATAAGACTTCAGAAAACAATGGAGTAAAGATATTCAACTATCGGCCCGGTATGCGGTGGAGAAAAGCACTTCAGATTCCTTTTCACCTGGGATCGCAGGGCCATTGTTAGATTGTTTCGCAGTTGAATATTTCAGGTGTTATCACCTCTCCGAGTATTTTTTTTCATGACGTACGTAAGCACAAAATATTTATCCTCATTCACAAATAAGTAAATCTTGAGCTTCTATAGTGCATGTTCAATTAACTTTGGCCTATTATTCATCATTTATTCGCAAAGGAAGAAAGACGAACAAAAAATCATGCCCAACAAGTTGCTGGGCAATCTTTGACCTAACAACTTTGTGCAGAACCAAAATCCGTAACCTATTGCTTAACTTCATTTCTATTCAATTTACCGCGTTTTCACAAGAAAACTTAGTGTCAACGACCTATATTACGATAATGTAAGCTGGTAAGTTATTGTGAAAGAAGACGGGTATTGTGTTACTCAACCCGAAACGTGGAGGTGATACGAGCTCGAATCTTTTCAACTGCGTGGCAATATAACAATGGCTCCGCATACCGGGCCGATTGTTGAATATCTTTAGCTCATGGTTTGCTGAAGTCTATACATATCCAATAGTCACTGATATTGGGAAAACGAAATCGGGGTGACATTTTATTCATTTTCAAGAAAATGTGCCAGTTTTATGTGCGAGAACAGACAGTTATATGATTTTAATATTTATTATTAATTTACACTTGGTTTTTCCCTACCCCCTTAGGGGCACTACGAAATTTGTTATACAGTTGGTTATTTGGTCTACGTCTTATAGTTTAAAGGTGTTATATAAATACCCATCGCGTAATGTTAATTTCTCCATTGCCTACCATAATAAAACAACAGAGCATTCAGTTGTCACCATGCAGGCTACTAAGACAATAGTACAGAATGAAAGGTTATGCCTATTTTGTTTTTCTTTACTAAACCTATTATTTTTTGTGTCAATTAACGTGTTCTGAGACAACCGGAATCTCTGAGACAACATGCTTCTAATCTTTGTACAGCGACTGAGTCTGAACAGGTCAGTTAAGTAGATTTTTTCGTGCTCAAACCAATTTTGAACTCTTTCAACCTCAAATTATCACATGGCATGCTATTGGTACGATCCGCAGCTTCCGAAACATTCTCGGTCTTGTTCTTCCTGCAGTTTCAAGGCCTGGCTTCGGGTTATAGTGCTTGTGCTTTCATAATTTTTTTTGCTGTTGTCAGCATCCACATTTATTTGGCATACAGCTGTAAGACAGCTTTTATGTGTTCCTATTAACGATTTGCTGTAGGTGTCGTTTGGCTGAAGGAGATATCATTTGTGGAAACTCTCTTTCACGACTTTCAAGAATGGAAAGTGTCATAAATGATTTCAATCATCATTTGTAAATTTTCTGCTAGAAACTCCCGAACAATTTATATTTGGTAATATTTTCATCGCCGTCATTCTTCCTTTAGAGTCAGTAGAGGTATTATTTTAATTATAAAAATATACGTTTAAAAAAGCCATGAAAGAAAAGTTTTATTCGTCGTTTGGACCCAACAAGATCGTTGGGTTCCAACTTGAAAACAGATTTCTTCTTCAGATTTTTATTCAATTACATTAGTTTTTTTATTGACACACGACAACAAACCGGGTCAAGGTAAATATTGACTTTCGACTCTGACTTTGATGCAAATTCATTCACGAATGAGGGGTGCTTCAAAAGCATTTGCTGCGACTTATCTGCTCTGATTTCAGGTGTGCGTGTACGAGAATAATTAATGCATCGTTAAAATACGATGCTTTTAGTAGAGGTCCTGTCTGAGTAAAGAATCAAAGAGCTCTCCTGCAATGCAGTCCTTTCAAGTTAAGTTGTGTGGAACCTTGGATATATCATCTCGTTTGTATCAAAAAGAGGGAGCAGTGCAAATAACAACGGTTCGGATTTAATCGGTTGAACAAAGTCGGACTATTCATTCACGGATGGCGACAGTGGTCATTAGAGGAGCTTGCCTTTGGGACCCAAAGTCATGGTTTCAAAATATCAGTGTGGCTACTTGCTGGATTATTCTAGTTACTCAATTCTGGATTAATTTTGTTATGATTAACTCAGAATTACCCACTCTCTTATGGTTCATTGATACGGGCGAATGAACCATGAAACGCTTCAGTACCCATTGTGCGTGTTTCTCATGGTTTGAATGCAGCAACATGGCGCTGATTGATGTAAACGTTTTCTCTGTCTAAATTTGTTAATAAAATAACAAAATCATTTACGCGCTTGTATTTCTTGCTTGGTCCTTGTATAAGACAATATAAATGCCTGCATAGTATGATTTCATACCCGTGGCGGACAATATTGGCGGACAACTTTTACTACCTACAAAGTGAATTAGAGTCAGTGGAACATTCCACAAAACGCAATTACAAATGGTACCAAACCTTATTCGCTCATTTTCAAAAAATAGGTGAAATTGCTCAGATTTCATAGATTGGAGTGTAAACTGACTCATCCTTTTGTCATGTAAAGACGTCTTAGGTCCAACAAAGATATCAAACAACTTTCTTTTCTTTCCAGACTATTTCGGAAGTACGTATTTTAAAAAATACTTAAAAAACCAGACCACTTATCTCTCGATCGATGAGGCAACAGTAATAGATTGACAGTTGTAGCGACTGATTGATGTGGAAATTTTGTTTAATGTTACAGCTTGACACATGTAGCGTAGAGGGCAATGTTCGGGGGTAGGTTCAGAGAAGATGGTAGGTTTCAGTGATATCGAGGTCGAGTGGAGTTTTGTCACATTCGACTTGTGGGAACCATTTGCGACCATGGAATGGGATATAACGATGCAAAGGTTGTGTGCAGGCAACTGATTGCAGGGTGGCAAAATCAACTCATGGAAAGAAGACATTACGGCACCAATTTGGATGGGCTAGTTAGAATGTAAAGGAAGGTGAGACAAACTTAAACGCAGGTAAGCATAAATTGTGGAACTGCGGAAACAGCGAACTGCACCATGCGAAAATGATGCCGCTGTCGATGTTTTTCAGGTGAAGTATGCAATTGTTTGCTTTTCCACGTTTAATGTTTCAAGATTTTGATGTTTCATATCATCGATTAAAACAGAATTAATTTGGCAAATGTACAGTTAACGCGAGTTAGGGGCTCGGGATTTATATTAGGTGTGTGTAGAGGAGGAGCAGGGGCCTTATTTAAGGCGTTCATTTACCTCCCACTAGAGAAAAGGTTTACAACCTTTGGTAGTTAGTAGGACCCTCGATACAATGTAGGTAGGTAAGTACCTCAAATTGTGGTACACTTTTTCCAATAGGCCTCCAATTTAAGTTTACACTGGGTCAAATTTTCCAAATTTTAAAAGGCACCATTTGCAGCAGTTAAGAATCGCGTTTCAGGGGTTCCTGTCAGACGTGGCAACTATTTAATCACTCAAACCTTTTGTACTGGAGGATGCTGTTACAAATGGTGCTAGCTCCTGAGTTAGTATGGTGGTATTTGTTTTGTAAAACTTAACGGGGCTTGTTCCGATTTTGTTATAGTGTTCTGTTCGTGATATGAAAGGACTGACACTTGTTAACACGACTTATTAAGTATCGTGGGAACAGACTTGCGGTTTTTTATGCTACACGCGATAATGCATAGTGCCGCGCCCTATCACTTACTGGCTAATTGGTTAACACTTAAAACGGTAGTTTTTGATCTATATCTTTGGAAAGAGTGGATTTGGAGTCTGAAATTTCAGGACAACAATGAGAAAAAATACGGGCTTTTCATCTATATCAAAATTTATACTACTCCGTTAATCGCAAAGACGATCGGAACAAAGCACCTTTAAACCACCCCACAGCATACAGTTCATGCCATTTCAGTGTTCTTTATATTTCATGTTAATGGGTAAAAAACGTATTGATATAATACTAACAAAAACTGGATGTAATTCCTGTTTCTATAGGACATGCCTCAATGAGCTTCCTTTCTGTGATGAACCATTTATTGATCTTAACTATGTTCTTGGCAAGGGGTTAAAGATCACACACCTCAATATTCGTAGTTTAAGAAACAAAGTTGATTATTTAAATATCTTTCTTCACAGCAACAATATTGATGTTCTCTGTTTAACAGAAACATGGCTCACCAGTGATATTGATGACAGTGAACTAAAAATTGATGATTATTATTTATGTAGAATAGATAGAAAATACCAAAGTCATGGTGACATTGCTTGTTATATTAAGGTATTATTAATTTCAGTGAAATTAGTGATCTTCTCTTTAAAGACACTATCAGTGATTGCTAAATCAGAAAATCGAAGAAATCATCAAAAATCAGATTTTTGCATGCATGTAACAAGTACAGGTATCCTAACATACCCTGCAATTGATAAGACCAGAAGCAACATAATAAGCACAGAATCGGAAATTTTAGTCATTACTGTCCGTTCGGACACTAACTACAACACGTAATTGAATGGAGAATCGTATCTTGGAACACCGCCGTTTTCTTCCTTTTCTGTCAATTCTTCAGTTGGAAAAGGTAACTTATGAGAATTCTACAGACTTATCCTTCACTTTGAAGCTATTCCTGCAAATTTCAAATATTTTTCAAATCACTGATAGTGACTTTAATGATGTTGAAGCTTTGTGGATTGAAATTAATCTCCCACAAACTAAACCAATTATTTTAGGCACTGTCTATCGTGTTCCTGATGCTACAGCTGACTATGTTGACAAAATTGATTGTATGTTTCAAAATTGTGCTTCTGTTTATGATGATATTATTATTGTAGGTGACTTTAATCTTGATATTTGTAAATCTTCTCCATCTAATAAGGTATCTACTATTGTTAATCCGGCGTTTGTAAAACACGGAATCGCCTAAATCGCCTACTTCACTTAATTTTCCCTGTGTTGATGCATTTATCACAGAATATTTAGTTGAATCTTGTAGAACCAACAATTAACTAAAAACAAATATCTTTGAAATTCAAAATTTTGGTGTTTTTGTCCCAAAAATTCTGGTTGAATTTTGTGAACTTACGCAGAGCAAAAATGTCGTGACTATTTGCTCAAACAACGAATTATCCTAACTTTCACTTCTGATGCAGAAATCTCATCATTAGTCTCGGTCCCACAGCCTGCACGGAGTAGTCATTGCATTATTAGCTTGATTAGTCTCATGCACAGAAGTTTTAGGGAATGGCAGGATGAGGATGAGGGGGGCGGGGGTGTGACGCCTTGATATTACCGCGGGTTAGTTAAGTGGCTGGCAACTTTTGACGGAGGCAGAAAAGCAGAAAGATGAGGGTCGAGGACAGCTTTCGAGACAGCGTGTTAGTGTTCCATGACGTCCTAATGTCTAAGATGACGGGTGAAAAATGCAAGACAAAATATACACATGATACAAAAGCATAAGTGACAATGTTCTTGTTCGACACACAGTGATGTCATAGTTCCGACAGTTAACCAATCATTACCATTCACATCATATAGGCTAACAGGTTTACGGTTTTCCGTCCGTTAACAAACTTTTTCAAGCCTTGATGTTAGGGGGTCAAAATGGACGCCTAATCGGGTGGCCAACAACCTTTTGCAAACCTGAGTGGAAACTGGGTGTTTGAATGAATGAAGACCAAGCGGAGGGATGAGTATCAGACAACGAGCTGAAATAAATTAGAGCGAGACTGTTGGCAGGGTATTTGCCAGTTGTTTACAAATCTAACCTAACTTTCGTCCTCTGAATAAAGTCAAAATAAGAAAAACGTCCCAATGTGACTAGTGTTTTAGAAAAATGGAACTATTTGTTCACGGAGGAAATCGTTTTTTTGGTTAGGTAAATAAATTAGATTTTTATTAAAATTTCAATATAAACAATCCTAATATTACCTGTCATCGAAATGAATGAAGAGGACAAACAAGCCTAAATCAATTAAATTTCAGTCAGGAAAGTGTTGCAATTTTGGTGCCCATGAAGCAGTTTTGTGGCACCAAAACAATAGAGAACACTTTCCTGAATGAATTGCTTGATTCAGGGGATTTTTGATTGGTGGTCAATACTTCAGTTAGTCATGCAAAATGGTGAAAGTATTGTGAATTTGGGTTGAAAAAGTACCAATTGGCACAGAGGTAGGTAGCTAGTGATATGCTAAACAAATCGGTAGGGGCCAAATTAATTTCCTCCATATGGCCGCCATTTGCACAATGGCCGCCAAATATAAAAAAGCATTAATTCTTGCAAAATATGTGGTTGTATATGTAAAACTTTATAATAGGTCAGATAAGACTTTGTTTAACGTGTTTAACTCATATTTCTGTTATTTCACCAAAAATCGTAGTTTAATTAAAAATGCGGTAACATTCACACATTGGGGCCTAAATTCAAGATGGCTTGCCGCGCTACAGAGTATTTGGAGCTGTTACCAGTGCAAAACCATGGGTTTCGTTGATTTTCTTCTAAAAATTGGCCGCTCAAATATAAACTTACATTTTATTGTTGTAATGTTTCAATGAACATGATATCAAAAATGGCTTGCCATATCAAAATGGCGGCCCAAATCTAAAAATGGCAGCTAGGCTACTGTTTAACCTTTGATATGTTAAAGGTATATGATTTTAATGTGTCATGGTAAATGATAAGATTATTATCTAACATTCTAAAAACATAATTGGTGTCTGGTATGGTTAAACAGTTTATATTTTTTCTGGGTTGTATCACATAAAACAATAGGTTGCCATGTTCAAAATGGCTGCCACTATAAATATAATAACATGCCTTAAATGTAATGCTGATTTTTCTTTGTCAAGTTGTACCTACAGGTCCATATTGCCATTCTACCCAGGTATATGTTCATGTGCTGCTGTTGCTGTCAATGTGTAATTTCTAAGACTGTTTATATTTCAATAATTGTGCTTGTCAACTTTGTAGTATTTAATACAGAGTTATTAATTCATGTTATATGGAACAAATACCAGGAAAAATGGATCTGTGGTCAGGTGAGGGGCATACTGTTAAACATTACTAAAGTATTTTTGGATGTTTTCGTCGTTCATTACTCATTCATTATTCATTTTGTTATTTCTGATAACTTTGCATTGAATCACTTCATAGTTTTTGAAGACTAGCTAGCGGTAGTGGTTCTGTTAGTGGATGATGGTGTTTGTAATAATCAGATAAACAATCCTAACTATCTATCTCCATGCCACATGAAGAAAGAAGCAGGCTTCTACTTCATTGCAGCCAATGCTGCTTATCAAGGGATACCACAAGGTCATGATGCGTACTGTGGACACAGACGTTGTGATTTCTTTCTGTAGCCTTGTTCAGCCAGTCCAACCTCACTGAACTCTGGCTAGCATTTGGTGCCGGAAGGAATTGCAGATTCACACCAGCACATACGATTGCCCAGACCCTAGGGCCAGAGAACTCTTTGTCTCTGCTGATGTTTCACACCTTCACCGGTTGCACAAAGAAAAAAAACCCGCATGGTGAGCAAGCAAAATCTTCCCTGATGTTGTAAAAACTTTTGCAAACCTTGGAAGAACTCCTTAAGAAGATACCTTGAAAGAACTAATGACAACAATTGAAAGATTTGTTGACCTCATGTACAACAGAACAAGATCCAGTGAGTTCATCCCACCTACCTTAGATGCACTGTATCAACACTCAAACAGAGCAGCATATCAGGCAGGACATTGCAGGGGACAAGCATTGCTGCGAGCTCAAGAGCTACCAGATCCAGCTGACTGGGGTCGGAAAAATGCAGCTTCACAGTCCTGTATGGACAACCTTGCCAGAGGCATCAAAAGCATACATAGCCAGGTCAAAAACTGCTGAAGTGTGGCTGTAATGTAAATAGAAGATGTTTTGTGGGTGCAATGTCTGGCTGCTTCACTGAATTCTGCAATGTCCTTGTCTGTGCATTGTTGCTCCAACATTGGGCAGACACTGAATTCTGCAAGGTCCTTGTATGTACATTGTTGCGCCAACATTGGGCAGACAAAGAGATGTTCCATTGTTTATGGTGCTGTTCTACAATTACAGACCTAGTGTCCTGATCTGCTTCCAGGTAGCCCCACTTCTGCAAGGTAACCTTGGATTATCCGGTTCTGGTTCTGAATCTGTTTAGACATCGCCATTCAGCCCATGAGAAGTTAGCTCCAGGTGGGTGATGCTCATCGGGTTCAATACCAATAGATGTTACTTGGTTGATAGCAAGTCTTTCTTTCCACAAGGCGGATCTCTTAAACTCCTTTGAGACTGTTTCAAGGGGTTGGACTTTGCTTGAGAAACTCTCTCTGGATTTAAGGCGGTTAGCAGCTGGTCATAGGGTGTTACACATTAGATATTTGGCAGCTACGCTCTTGCATGCTCGCTACACTACAACAGATGTTTGGTGGAGCAATTCCTGCCTAGGATGTATAAGTTATCCGTTGACATCCTGTGATAAGTTGGCAGGAGGCATTAATGCTGGTTCAAGCTTCTTGGCATGGGTTGACCTTTCCCATACAGGGTTAGCATACTCTGCACATAAGTAGTACAGGACAAGTGCCGTCGATCTTAGGGTATGTGGGCGAGCACCCCATCTTGTGCCAGTGAGTTTGTTCAAGATGTTATTGCGTGAACATACTTTACTCTTCTTTTCGTGATGTGGGTATAATAAGAGATGCGGCGGGTCCAAGGTAAACTCCTAGGTAAAACAGGGTTACAGTGGCTCTAGGGGGTCTTCTAGACAGGTTAATTTAAGTGACGTTAGTTCACGGTTATGTAGATGGAAAGTACATATCTGTGTCTGAATGGGATTTTTGCACACGGTGCTCTAAACAACTGAGCTATCAAGACTGGGGTGGTAGAGACTGGAGAATCATCTATAGGGGGTAGGTTCGAAAGGGGTCCATTACTGTCCTAGAGTGCTAGTAATACGGAATGGTTCGCGGTTTGAATCGGCCAGGAGCACATGGTTTTTTTTTTCAACATGTGTGGGCGCTGCCTTATCCAGGGAAAGATTAAATAACTACCATCTGTTACCTGGAGAATAAGTAGTTAAAATGTATATGTATAGACCGTTTGATGATATATGCTGGAAAAGCGATGGGAGCACCTTTCGAACTTAACGCTATAGAGATATAGGGCCTATATCGCTCCTCGCAACCCAGTCGTGATAGCTCGTTGGTTAGAGCGCCGTGTGCAAAATCCATTCAAGGCACAGAGTATGGAGAACTAAGTAGTTAAATTCAACTTGGTTGGGTGGTTTGTTGTAACATTTTGGCTGCTGTGGAGTTGTTGGAGTCTTCGACGCGAAGCTTTCGAGATGCTTAGACCATTCTTGTTGTATGGTCATATCGGTGGATTAATTAAGGGTGCCTGGTTTCGATCCTGTCCTTGGGACACTTCCGAACCTTAGCAGTTGTTGAACTGAGAAAGGATCGGCCTCAGCAGGTGGAATACCCTTGATATCCTTTAGCACATTCCTTAGAAAGGTCTGGTATTGTATTCCGTCCTACAGCCTCTTTGTATGAATCTCCGGGCAGTCTTATTTCACAGTTGGGAAAAATTGTCATGTTATGGAGTTGGAGAGAACCTTTCTTACATCTGTAGTTAAGGCCGCTTAAAAGGCACTTGTTGGTCTACTGACCGCAGCCCCATTACTTAGAGTTCGTGAAAACAGGATTCAGAACATCTTGCTTACACAGGTAGATGTGTTTTGGCAACAATAGCTATATAGATCAGGATTGTATGGGCACTATGAAGGGTCGTGAAGGTGATGAGATGTTGACTGTCTAACCATTCTCCACAGCTTGTCAGTCTTTATTGGCTTCATTGTAGCCCCATTGGGTACTATGGCTGTTGAAATCGCCAATTAAGAAATGAGTTAGTGGAACTTCCGCAAATTGAAGAGGGTGCTTGAAATCTACTGATGGAAGTTTGCAGACTGATGTGACTATGACGGAGCTGAGTTCAATGGTAAGGACTTCAATGTTGTTGTCAGGAAGAGATTGAGAGTTGCTCTAACAACGGGGTCTGTTTTCACACATAGAGCACTTCCAAACTGTCGATGTGGTCTCCCGATGGCAAGGTATTTTCCATGGAAAGTATGTAGTAAGACCTTTGCTTCACATTAAGGCTACCAAAGTCTTCTGCAGAGTCAAGTCATCTTTTGAGTGGGTTGGCAATTTGGCATAATTTTTGAATTTGCCGATTTTAGAAGTGGCAACGAAATAATTCGTTGGCCCCTGCAATACAGTTTAAACAAATCCCTACGCTTGCGAGCATGGGGAAATCAGCTTTTCATTTTATGTAACATTGTCTGGCCCTGATGATTTTTTTGGACCGCTGGGGCAATGAATCAAATCTCCACAATGGATATACATTTTACGGCTGTGTATAACCACAGAGGCAAACAAACCCAAATCAAATAGGGCATGTTATTTTAATGAAAAAAAAAACACATTCAAGTAGCACGGAGGAATAATACAGGCACGTAGGATACTTCTAAAAGTAGTGGCCATCGAGGTTTGGCAGCCATCTTGGGCCAAAGGATAAGGAAAGAAGGCAATTTAAACAACATACCTTAATTGGTTTTTCTTTTAAGTTGATGTGAATTCTTCCTTGAGGAGTATATCAAGATTAAGGAAAACACTCATTTTTATAATCAAAGGAATCTAAGTGACACTTCGCCGCCATTGGATTTTGGCGCCATTTTGATTCATATTCTTATTTGGTTGTATCTTTAACATGATGTGAATTCTATCTTTAATGCACATTGCTCAATAACACCTTAGGGAATCATTAACAACATCAAGAAAACATTCATTTCTTGACATCACATATATGCCTCAAATTGGCCGCCATTTTGATTTTCTGCCATGTGGGATATCATTTGCTAAATGTAAAACAATGGAATTCCGTGGAGTGTCAATCCGGGTTCTGTTTAAAATGGCACGAACACAATCAAAATTGCGTAATTGGATCAATAATTAACATAGAAAGAAAGTAAAAACATGACATTTTAAAGGGGCGGACCATTTTGAAATTGGCGGGCCCATCTTGGAAGAAGGAAATTAATTGGCATATGACCAGCGGATTTATTAAGCATATCAAGAGCTACATTGTGCCACATTTGGTACTTTTCCACCCAAAATGCCAAATTAGGTTTTGATATCTTGACACCATTCTGCTGACTGTAGGTAACGATAAACAACGAGGTCGGAAATACGCTAAAACTCACAGAATTGTTTGAGTATCTTATCAAGCCCGCCAAATCACACGTGGACTCTCAGTTTTTCTTGTTTCACTTGACACCTCGGAAGGGGATTTTAGTGTACGATTACTGGTAATGTGTTAGCAAACCGCAACGTTGAAATTTAAAGATGGCGATGACCTGTCAGCAGAGACAGCAGCGTCAAGGCTGTCGATCAAAAATTCCACCTTTTGCGGCAATTCCGACATAACACCCTCGCCTATTTTTTTGTTACCGACGATATTCCGTACTCTCTGTAAGGTTAGTTTCATGTAAAATGGTAGTTTAAATCACCGATATCCAGTGAGTCGAAAAAGCCGGCTTTCATAAAATCAGGTCGTGATGCAGACGATGTAAGTGTGACGTCATGGCTCGATGAGTCGGCGGTCATTTTCTCGCTGAGCATTTTGGCATTTATTCAAGCTCGTTGGATCAGACCAGTCATAAGACTAAGATTCTCGATCTCATTAAATGGGTCTAATCTGAAGCTCACACTGCCTATCTTTATCTTTTGTTGATTTGAGTAGAATTTAATAAATCACTTTTTATCAATAAGAAAAATACACAATTCCGCCATGTGTAATCTGTGCAGTCTTCCATTCATCACCACACAGTGATGCTGCGTGTATCGGAGGATTACTTTACTTACCTAGGGAGTCCTTTTTTCGCGCCAGTGAAGCAATTCAAAATGGAGGGTAAGGAGAATTAAGCGAAGTAAAGAGATTTAGGCGATTCGTGTTTACAAAACGCCGATTGTTTTCGAATTGCAAAGGTTAATTAGAATCAATTAAAAGATGGTCGTACAGTTGAGGCACGATATCGATTCTTTGTTTGGAGTCAATTCAAAGAAAAGGATACAAGTGTCATGAACATCTGGGCTGGGTGAACCTCTTAACATTGATGATGATTAGGCCACATACCAATATTGTAGTTCGTTATATTAACTATAAATCTTCGCTATTTGGCTTAAGGTGTATGTTGTATGTTGTGTGTATGTGCAAAAAGGTTGTAAGTTCGATCCATATAGCCCAAATTCGAATGAAAGGTGCGTGAGGATACCGACCGGTTCTCGCTAATTGGACGAAATCCGTTCAGAAAATGGCTGAAAAATTCGCGAAAATATGGTCGGTTGCTTACGGTAAATTACCATTTGTTTTAAGCGTTACTAAGCACGCGCGCTCGCGTGGTGCGTGGCGACGGGTGGATACGGTGGCACAAACCACGGCGCTTACGCGTAAGACGCGATATGCAGTACGCAAAAACAGGTAAATTAAAGATGGTTTATACGCGTTACTACGAAGCGGCGAGTATGCGTGGTGCGTGGCGACGGGTTTACGCGTGGCAAGGGGATTACGCGTAAGAGGCTGTATGCGGTACGCAAATAACAGGCTCCTTATAGTGCAAACGGTGTGGGAAAAAAAGAAAGCGTCAAGAAAAAACGTTCATTTATTTAACTTTGATTGTCGTATGTATGGATTACTACGGGTTATCCTGCACGGAGTTTTGAGAAGAAAAAAATTAAAAAACGGAAAATACGGGATTAATACTTAATATTTAGAAAATTATAAAACTATATAGCCTAAGATTTAGGATTATGCTGACAAAACTAAAGGAAAAAACAATACGATTACAGGGATGTTGTGACGGGGTGGGAGGGGCATCTGCAGGGTGGCGAGAACTTTATATGGGAGTTGAGGAGTAAGAGGAAAAATATGTGGAAAATACGGGAACTAGGCTTACCCCACGGGGAGTAGTACTTTGGAAAAAAAGTACTTTTGAGAAAAAAAGTAAACGGAATTAAACTTATTACGGATTAATATTGAAAGTTTGATATTTAATACAATACGGAGAAAAAAAATAAAATAATAGGTCAGTTATACGGGATTAAATATTCAGTTAACGCTTCCTTAATAGAAATCGGTAAACTACATGAGCTATGGGGTATGATAGGTACGAGGATTTGATTATTAAAAGTGTTAAAATACAATTTTGCGACAACGGGGGGAGTCCTAAATAAAGTTCAGGTTACGGGTTTGTTTGCGGTGGTCTCGCCATAGTGTGTCACTCCTTCAGTGATCGCTTCAGTTCAGTGATCGCCTCCCGGTTACTCAACTAGTGGAGCCCGCGCGAAGCGCGGGCATCCGCTATTATCTTACTATAATTGCCCAAATGTGTATGTATGTAGGTAGGTATGTATGTTCGCAAAAGGCTCGTCAGTTTCGATCCATATTTCCCCAAATTTCACATGAAGGTGGCGGTGAGGATACCGGACGGTTAGCGCAAATATTTGGACCTGAAATCGTTCAGAAATGGACTGAAAAATCAAGAAAAGTGCTCGGTGCTATGATGAATTTCCATTTGTTTGTATGCGTTACTAAGCGTCGCGTATCCGTGGTGCGTTGCGACGGGTGGTTACGCGTGAGACGCTATCTGCGGTCCGCAACGTTAAGCGTGGTACGCTACATGCGGTATACGCAAGTAACAGGCGCCTTATACATTGTGTAAGGTAGTGCAAAACCACCGAGCAATATTTACTAACGGTGATGTGGGTAACGAAAATAAGATCAATAACAGGTTCATGGTTATTATTTCGCTTGATTGTGATGGAAAGTACAGGTTAGAACACACACGCGGGGAAGTAGGTTTGAGATTAGTTTTGAGAAAAATTGATTACGGTAAGTTACGGGATGAAAATTGCGGTTTAGTTAGAAAATAGGAATGAGGCCTTACATAGGGATAAGCTACGGGACATGCTGGAAACTATACGGAAACTTGAGTTGTGGAAAAAAATTACGCTCACGGGATGTTGCGACGGGCGGAATGCATAAACTGCAGGATAAAGACAAGTTTATTACGGGAATGTTGAGGAGTATGAGAGGAAAAAAATAGGATATGACTATGAAAAAGTTATATGGAAACTTATACGGGAGTAAATTATTGGAATTTTTATTATTTAAAAAAATACAGAAATGAACTAAAATTGGTAACTAAACGAGGTACAGGATATGATACGGGAATTGAGTTAACTAAAAGAGTTTGTGACCGGGGGAGTCTTAACTTCAGATGACGGGTTAAATCATAAGGGAGTGCCTGGATGAGTTGTGTCTTCCACTGGTTTGATTATGACGGTATCGCCATTTGTGTTACTTCTTCAGTTATCGCTTAAGTTTTAGTGATCATTTCTGTTTCAGTGATCGCTTCAGTTTCAGTGATGCTCGTTTCAGTGATCATTCTGTCAGTGATCGCTCCCGGTTTCAGTGATCTTTTCTCTTCAGTGATCGCTCCCGTTCACTCAACTAGCGGGAGCCCGCGCGAAGACGCGGGCCTCCGCTAGTCATACTATTAATTTGGCTAATGTGTATGTATGTGGTATGTTCGATTAAGGATCCGGCAGTTTCGATCCATATTGCAGGCAATTCACTTGAAAGGGGCGTGAGGATCCCGGACGGGGTAGAGCATATATTTGGAAGAAATCCTTTCAGAAATGGCTGAAAATCAGCGAAAATGTGCCTCGGTTGCTATGGAAAATTACCAATTGTTGTAAGCGCTACTAAGCGTATGCGTGTGCGTTGCGACGGGTGGTGACGGTGCCAACGGGCGATTACGCGTAGACGCTATAAGCGGTACGCAAATAACTTAAAGGGCTCTTATAGTGCAAACGGTGTTGGGAAGGAAAGAAAGAAATGTTATTCGGCTTTGAATTGTGTCGTAGAATTACTAAACGGGTTACCCCAAGCCCAAAGGGTTTGAACACAAATACGGAAAATACTGGGTGGAAATATTGACGTGTTAATAGTTAGAAAATAGGAAACTATATAGGCCAGCACGGAAATGCTGCAAAATACGATGAATAAAAAATACGACTCCGGGATGTTGTGACGGGGGGATCTACATGGCGAGAAATTTATATGGGAGTTTGAGGGTTATGAGAAAAATTTGTGGAAACGGGAAACTACAGGCTACCCACACGGGGAGGAGGCCTACTTTTGATTTAAAAAAAAGTACACGGCAAATTATACGGGATAAAATTTTGAAGTTTTATGATTTAAGTAAAAAAAATACGAGAATA